>JAQFVV010012396.1:13674950-13977695 GCA_028023455.1 Epiperipatus broadwayi
ATAAAGAAGTAACATATTGAATTGCTTTATTCACGATTAGGTTACAATTCAGGTTGGATAAAATCTGAATATTTTTTTTTTCAAATATTCAGCATATGTAAAAAAGCTAAACATCCAATCTTGTCAGTAAATGAGTCTCTATCTATTCTAAATAGGCAGTAAACCAAGAATGAAAAAATGATTAAACTCTCATCACTTTATTGTTTTTTTCATTATTTTTTACAAGCTTTTGCCTACAGTATTTAAAAATTACGTTATCTTTTACCTATATATAGCCCAAAATAAATGGCACTTCAAAATTTTAAATACTTGGAAATGGAAAAAAAAATGAATAAAGATTTTCTGTATTAAAATTGAATACTTTTTAAAAAAATATTCACATATATTTTATTATGTTATGCTCAATATTTGAATCATAAACTTTGACATTATCAGAAAACATATGAACTTCATTCACCAATCAAATTTATATTTACTAATTAAAAACAATATAAATCTTAAAAGTATATATATATTTTAAAAAAAAGTAATTTCATTACAAATAGTAAAAAAATGAAATACAGAGTCAAATAATGACTGCAATGAAGGAACCAATTATTAATTATATTAATTAGGATTTTGTTTAATTTTGTTTTTGTAATATTTTCTTGATGACGTAATTAAAAACTTATTGAGGATTTCCTTTGAATGATATACTAAATAAATAAAAGTAAACAATCTAGAGATAAATTAACAATAGGTATATTACAATTTGCAGTTGATATTTAAGTAACTACATATGTTTTAATTGAAATGTAAACCATTAGTTATGGCTGTTTCTTAATTATAGATTGTGAACTCCTAATGATGAGTTGAAAAATACATATAAGTGAAATAATAAATGTAGGATCATCTCAAATCATAACAATATTTATTGAGAAAATGAAAAAAGAAATAAAAAAATATCTCCCTACGACACAAATGCCAGACACTATGTTTTATTATTATTCAACCAAAAATTGTATTTGATAAATTATATAAAACAAAATAAGACAAATTATAATATGCAAAGTAAGTCCAATAATTAAATATTAAACTTAAATCTAATAATTAAATGTTTATTTTTTTTATAAATAACATTCATCAAGAAATTGACTTTAACACACACTGCATAACAAAAACACTAGAAAATAAATAATAATAATAAAGTTTAATTAATATACATATATATATATATAGTTTATATCAATCATTCACAAATTTACATAATATTAGCTTAACCTTGGTTTGTGTAAAGTTCTCAAAAAACAACAAAAAAAAACACAACACTTTAAGGATATTACATAACATTCAAATAGAATTTTTAAAAAGTCAGTATATTTTAATTATCTATATCCCATATTTTATAGTGAGCATGCATCTTACAATGAAGTTAATTTACAGGCATTTATAGACAGAGTTTGACCACCAAATATCAAAAGTTTTTATTGTTAGGTTTATTACCACCATTTCCTAGTCGTGCAACTATAGTGGGACACTTTAAATTTATTCCATTAAAATCATGCACATTGCATATGTAATTACTGTGAAGAAAATGCCATTTGGGTGGAATCAGAGCAGCAAAAGATTTGAAAATCATATAACTGATAGTCTTACATTTTAAAATATGTAAGAAGTATAATTTTTCATTATCTCTATGGCACTTACTGTGAGTTTTAGTAAGTAATAATAGATACCAGATGATAATGCTTATTAAATCTATTTTGTGCTATCCTATCCAATATCCACAGACTAGGATTAAGTATATGGTTTTCATCAGTGAGGAGCTTGGTTCATGTATCAGTGCACTTGGACATTTAGGATCTAATGTACTTTCCTTCCAGTATTATGATGTTAATCCAAGCCAACTTTCTTGCATAGTTATATAGAGCTGACACCAGTTCAGTTTCTATATATTACAGTATCCTTAGTTTTTTTTATTATAACAATGGGAATTCCATATTTGGTATAAAGCAATAAAATATCTCTTGACTCCATCATATGAATTTAGCTTACATATTGCAGTTATAGCAACATAATTTTCACCATCTCTATGTCATTGGTTATACGTAAAGTCATGTTATGGAGTCAGGTGATATTTTATTGGATAAAAATATGTAAGGGGACCCAATTGCTAATACAGAATGAATTGCCATCAATTTACATAAAATTAAAATTAAACTGAATAATTGTTTGCTCTGAATGTTCTGTGGCATTTAAATATGAGACTTGACAGATTGAATTTTGATCCAGGAATCTTTAGCACACAAGTATGTTGCTTTACCATTACACTAAACTGCACAGGGATTAATAGAAAAGCAAGAATATTTTCACTAACAGCTAAAAGAAAAATATTCTGCCTCATAGTGCTTTATCAAAAGATTCTTGGCCAGAAATTTTCAACAATCAATTATAATATAATATAGATTGACATTTACTGAGTTTAAACATATACAAAAAATCTAATTTCATCTTTTTAAAAATAATGCTTAAATGATCATTAAATTCCCCCCCCCCCCAAATGCATGATACATTCACAATGCATTACACTCAAAGCGATTTATCCATTTTCCATATTGTTTTTTTAATTCTCACTACTCTCCATCAATACACACTTCTTTTACTAGTAAAATTTTAAACCAATAGAAAATGAAATTTGTAGCTTACATATTTTTTTTTTTTAGGAAATTAGAATGAAATTACCGAGTAGTCTACAAGTGAATTGCAAATATATCTCATAGATTACCATTGCCCAATGCACACTAACATTTTAGTTCATTTTTAAATACTGCTTTTTCTTTGCTGGAGATACCAGAAAGCTGACTTGGTTGAAGTTTGTTTACTTCATAATCATAGTAATAATAACTTTTAAACATTATGTTTATAATAGTTGAAACTAATGTTAGCTGCATGGTTTTAATCAATATTTGTTTTTTATTATTATTTCTAATTAATCAGTCATCTAAATTAGAGTAAATATACAATTCTTATCAAGTAATCCAATGCTCTTTATTGAAGAAGGATACTACTTAAAAAATAATCTAAGAGTGTGGATATAGCATTGCCATTAAGTATTCATTAATTACTTGAAATAGATGACTATTGAATAGGATAAAAGGCATAATTTATTGATAATAATGCTTGTCTTCATATGTATTTAGGAATACATATAAATATATATCAGGAATACTTACAAATATATACTTGGATGTACATATATTATAAAAGTTACATGTAATAGTAATTAACACATTACTTGCCATGAGCATGATTTGGGATTTGAATCTGAATAATGATGATTTTTTTTCAACTTAAGCATATCAAATCTATCTAATTGATCAATCATTAACTAGAAGATTAAATTACAACCATAGAGTTATTTCATAACTTGGTTTTTTTTTTGCAACTAATGAGAATTGTTCATGAAGGTAATGGTTGTAACAAGCAATCATCTTGTGTGGTCATATTTTAATCTTTTTAATGGTTCACTGGAGTATAAAACTTGATAAATGTTAACATTTTTATTTTATGTCAATTTATTTGCAGTGTAACAATAATACATCTGTCTATTGATTATCATAACCTGGATTTAAATCTGGATGGATAAAAGTTGACAATTGTTTCAGGTTCTGATTATGCTGTTTTTCTTCAGGTAGCTAAGTTATCATCTAGTATTGATTATTTTAAAATCTAATCATCCTAAGCCAAAAAATTTGAATGGAAAAAGTAAAATCTAATCATCCAAAGCCAAAACATTTGAATGAAAAGACTGAAACCATCACAACCTAACATTTATAAAGTGTAAACATGCTTTCATCTTGATGGATTTATTATGAGAGTCTACTAGAGAGGCTTAAATATTTTAATGTGGACCACTTTACTCATATACTTTGTAGAGTAAGGGTTGTTGGTAATCATATTTTTCATATTATCACCAGATTTATTTTTAGAAACCACCAAAGCAATATTAATTGATGCTGCATAATGTCTTAAAGAATGAAAACAAACACACATCTACATCTTCACCATTAAAATTTCTAAGATTCAAATGCAGAAGAACATATGGAATTCTCAATTTATAAATTTATGTTAGGAGAAAAAAAAACATTTTGATTTATTCATTTAAGACTACTCATATTGCATTTGTTATGATAGATTATTCTACATTTGCACAATCTACTTCAGATTTTTAATCCTTCTTTTAATTTTTCATCATTTTTAAAAGTCATTTGCGAGAATGATCTTTTTGAAATCACTTGTTTTAAAGATAAGAAGTTCAAGAAACAGACATTGCATTGTATTGAGGGCTAAGAAATACGATTTTGATTTTCAAATATTTGGCTATATTATCAATAAAATATACTAAACTGTGTTCACTGGTTATGCAATACACTATACTTCATTTGAATTCATTTAGGAACATTGAACTTTTATAAATAAATTTATGGTTTTAACAAATTCATAACAGCAATAAATTTATGTTTCTGTTAATAATGAAAAATGTCATACTTCACAAAAAAAGCGTATAAACGTTTTATTAATAACAACTGAAAATAATATGTGCTGAATTAGCTGTAAAAAAATATTTCTAATCTTGTAACTTTGATCAAGAAAAATACAAATTTTGTGAATAAACTTGTCACAAATAATTTTTAGTATATTTATTCTAATTTTCTTTTCATGTCACCTAAAACATGAAAATTATCAATTTTGATAAAAAAAATTGTTAATTGTTATTAGTCGTTTGCTAATAAGCACCAAATAACATATTGAATTTGATAACTGTAAGCAATTATTTTTCCACTATCCATCTTCATCAAATGTCAAGTACATAATAATTTTTTATTACAAATGTAGGGGATGTAGGTTAATCATCGGATAAACAACTGAATTTTCAGCCCATTAAATATTTTCTTTAAAGAGCAAATTCTCTCCACACTTCTCTAGAGTCTTCAGTAAACTTTGATAATTAATATGCACTAAATGATAGTTTTATTATATTTTCCCAATATTCATTGGTACTTACTCTGGAGTAGGTAGAAGAGAACTGCTTTTAAAAGTATATATTAAGTAAGCTGTAAAAATTGTGTGATGTTTTGTTAGGGTATTTAAATATTTTATTATTAATTTGTTTAAAATTTAACCAATGTAATAATGATGACTACAAAACATTTGTAACAATAATAAAGTCATTACTTTAATAAAAAAAACACTTTATTATCTTCATTAAATTAACTAATGGGATTCTCTATATTAGAAGACAACAAAGGTTTATTTCAGGGATTTTTTGAATTTTATTATACTCTGTGGAAGATTTTAACTCTAAACACACATATACTATATTGGTTTGCTTAATAAAAATGCATTTTTTTACTTTCTTCATAATGTTAATTTCATTAGGAGTTAAATATCATTCACTGCCAAAAACATTCTGTTCTAATTTGCTTTTAATTTCTACAATTCATGGCTTAAGAAAGTAAATTGGAATTAATTCTTGATACCTTAAGTGATTTGTAACTTTCTTGTTTTTGTCTTTTCTTGAATTGTTTTAGTTACTTGATAAGATATATTATGTTTGAGATCCTAAGAGGAAGGTTGAGCGTACAAATTCCATTCAATTGAGCAAACTTGAGTTTTTTCGCTCGTGCACTCAAGCTCTGCAATAAATCACAAGTCGTATGAGCATACATATATATGTTTAGAAGCAAATATTGTTTATTGCAATAATAGAATGATGGACTTAAAATTCAAAGTTTCAGAATTGATTTTTATTTTGGGAACCAAAAAAACAAAATTGAGCAATTCCCCATAGGTGTGCTAAAACAAACAATTTCAAATTCTTTAATATATTTGTTATTATTTCTATTAAAATCTAAAAACTTATTTAATCTCTAAAATATACATTAAAAATTATTTAATATATATTCTCCAGTGTTTTTAAAAATTACTGATTAAATCACACAATAATATTTGAGAAGTAATTTAAGAACTACTTTAAAGAGAAAAAAATGTTTTCAAATAAAGTGAATGTGATTGATTTTTTTATAGCTAACTTTACTCTTCACAGTCTTATTTAACAAAAGCTTAGGATTTTAACTTCACTGAAGTATTTTAAATTTTAATTAAGGATGTGTGTGTGGGTTGAGATTTTTTTTTTTTTTGAGCATCTAATTTTAAAGTAGTGAATATATTGCTGTTAGGTGAATCATCTAATATAAATAGTAATTTAATGTTTCTGACAGTATAATAAGTTCAATAATAATAATTCTAGGCATTCAAAAATATAATAATTATGTTGCTGTTTTTATCCATGTGAAAGCATTAGATGTACATATATTCAGGTTTATACATCCAAAAACATTTTAATATTAATGCTTTTAGTTAAGTAGAACTCAAGATATATTGAATGCATGGTTCATAAGTTAAAAAAAGATAAAACATTTTTAAAATTATTTACAGCAACATCTCTCCTATAACTTCTAAAAGGAACAACAAAGGATAAATATTATTTACCAGCCATCTAACTGCAGACTTTTAATCTGATGTTCATATATATTTTACTCATTAACAAAGAATAGATAGATACCCATTTATTGAACAATAATTGAATGCCTATGTATTGGCTACATAAATGGAAATCTTGAATCTGTTTAAAATTTGTAACAATTTTCAAATTTTATTCATTTTAAATTCAAAACCCAGGCTATGGGTATTTCAGGTTGATGCACTAGCTGCAAAGTCTTTCAGTGTAGATATATACTTGTAATTATATATAGAGCTTTTTAAATATTAATAAATAATATTTTGTAACAAATCTGAACGATTAGAAAAACTTTATTGGAAAAATTAAACAGCAAAGAATTATACAACTTGGTAGCCATCTTTAAATTACACCATTATTTAAGTATCCTTAACATTAATACATTTATGCTGCACCAATTTGTAAAACTATCAATAAAAAAACTAGAACTTTATTCAAAAAAGTATTACCTTACCTAACTTCGCTAGAATGTCATTTAACATTTTCTTAATTTATTTTCAACTTAAAGAAGTGTTTTACATAATATTTTTCAAACAATAAATTACATTTTGCAAACTTGTAAATATACTTGTATAAATTGATCTACTATTACTTCACGTTCCAGAAATCTGTCTACTTTTGTAATAATTAATTTTTTTTACTATGAAAGTGAAATTAAGGTAAAGAAACAGATTTCATGGGTTTTCTACATACATAATGCTAATTTCTTTTGCAGAGAATATTATAAGGACACACTATCTAACATATGCTTTAATGTTTAAAAGAATTATGTAGAGTAGCTAAACATAAGTCATACAAAATGCTGGCAAAAGAAAGCATTTAAAAAATCTCTATCTTAGTATCAAAGAATGTGAACTATTTATTTTTTCTCAATAAAATTTTGTTAATTATTCAGACTTGCAAGTTTTAATTATTAAATATCTGTTGTATTTAATGGATAAACACATTACTCAAAACTGTCCAGAGGTATTGACTTCTTGCATGGTAATATTCTGCAGATTTTTGTACAAATAGTAATCACATTTAATTTAAATAATACTGTTTGAAATATGTAAATCAGTATTGAATAATATAACTGTAGTATAATTTCTACTATACCACTTTTGCTCATGGTAGTTGTGTAGTGAAAATTACACTACAGAAATATTTATGAAGTGTATAATCTCTAATCTAATGATGACTAATAAAAATTATTAATGTAAATGAGTACTTTGTAATGAATGTAAATGATGATATCAGGAAAGATAACATGAGAAAGATCTTTTATATACATATATTACTGTCATATCTGGAAAGATGATGTAATAAATTATATTAAACCTCATTTCCTTTTTTAACTAATATTAATTAAAAAAATTAATTGTAAGCAATCTTCTAATATATTTTTCATTATTATACTATTTCTAAGTAAATTAGTTAAATTTTCATTTACATTTTGCTCTATGGTTATGTTTTTCAATTACAGAATTGCTTCTTCAGTCATGACACAATTATAAATAGAGTTAAAGACAAAGAGAACTTTTGCTTAATTGGAAAATCTTTTTTAGAGATTATGCTATTTATATTTTAATAATAAAGTATATTTCAATTTTTTTTTGGACATACTGTACTTTTTTTTTTGAAAATCAAATTCCAATAAAAATGATTGTGAAATCTAATTAAAATTCACTATGTAAAATAATTATTATCAAAGTTCAGAACTAGTAATTGCTGATTATTCAAGCTTATAATAGATAGTTCTAAATAGAGGAAAGAGAACTGCTCTTGTTTAGTTCTAATTGCAATTTCTAAACTTTGTAAAGATATAGAACAATGTTTCTGGAACTTTGGTTCTCTGAGAGGGTTCATTAATGATTTTTTAAAAAAAAACATTCATTATTCTATTCTTTCTAAAAACTAATCTGGGAATATTGAAGGGGAAAACAGTGATTAGAGATTATGATGTGCAGCATCTATGAATTACTAGAGCTTGCACTAGGTGGCACTATTGTACTATTCTTTCATAGATTATGGGAAAGCTTAGGGTGGGAAATGGAAAGGGAAGGTAAAGTGGCTAACAAGTTTCTCTTGGCATAGTTGCTGAGAGATTCCTGACTCCATTTAAGGAGACAGTCACAGTGCATCACATCACATTACATCAGCAAATATATAGAAGTAAATGGAACATTGCATATGAGTCAATTTATGGAAATAATAATGAATGTAGTTTATTGTTTAAGGCTTGAATGGGATCTTTAACAACAAGAGAATATACATATAAATAGAAAAATATGGGTGATTTGATCTGCAAGTTGTGTAAGGAAGGCATAGAAAATATTAGGCATCTGTTAATTCAATGTAAATGCTTGGAAGCAGAAAGAGTACAAAAAATGAAGTTATGAAAGAATAAATATGAACAAAGTGATTCTACAGAAAGTGGGTTATTGTTTTTTATGCTGGGTTTGGAAAAAGATAAGGGGAATTTAGATATGAAGGCCATGGAGTTGTCAAATATTATGTTGTGGAAATGGGATGGATCAGATTATGGGAAAACTTAGGGTGGGGAATAGAAAGAGAAGGTAAAGTGGCTAACAGGTTTCTCTGGGCATAGTTGCTGAGAGATTCCTGACTCCGTATAAGGTGAAGTCACAATGCATCACATCAGCAAAATTTCTCTATTACTTCACATGAAGCTTAAAAGTTTACAATTTGAATTAAACATTTTTATACCTTTCTAATAATACTTTGAACTTGCAGAACAGTTTTTAGCTTATATATATATTTTTTAAAAAAATATTTTTTCATGGAATATGCTTGGGAATTTTTTATATCACCCGATTAATCCAATGTTTTATTTGTGTTTATAAAATAATTTTAAAATTTTGTTTAATTAAAAGCAAATTTAATTTAGTTAGTGTAATAAGTTACTATTAAACTCAATTTTTTTTTCTGTTTTATAGTTTTAAAATTATAAACTACTCTTCAAGTATCTTTCCGTTTTTCAAATATTATTTATTTATATTATGATTCGTTAATAAAATCTGTTATTTCTTGTTAACAGCCAAAACTCTCACATTTCAAAATGTTATTTTACATAACTTATTTTGTGAGAAGATATTTTCTGCAGTTATGCTATCAAAATACAAAAAGTTTAATATCAAACCTATCAAAGATTATGTATTTTCAGAAATAGAAGTTCAGCATAAAATATTTAATAACTAGAAATTTTGTTTTTATTATTAAATAATTTTGGTTTTTACAATTCTTATGATTTTAGTATTTGAATTTTTTTTATAGTTTTTATAATATATAATATAGGCTAGCATAACAGAACTCCCCTGACTTATATATTAAATCAACATAAATGGCAGTAATCTACTTTTACAACAATACTCTAGAACCATTTATATGAAGTATGCAAAGTCAATAGACCTATATAATAGTATCATCTAGTTCTCCAGACTCTTCTAGATAATGAAGTAATTTACATTAATAGTAAAATAAAAATTGGATCTTCACCATTAAACAAGATTCACTGTTAAATGAATCAGGCATTTTATAATTATTTTACAGGATAAACCAAAAATTACTTTAACATTATTTTATTAATGCAACCATATTTCATAATTATTTTATTAAAGTGATTATTTAAATATTTATAAATAAAATTTTTAAAAAACTATTACATTAAATTAAAAAAAATTTTTTTTCTCATGTGTCATAGCATCAGCCAGAAAGCAAACCCACTAACCTGGAACAACTGCTTGTAAAGCAGCTGTGGTAATTTGAGAAAGAAAATAGCACATTTAACTAACTAGTTGACTACATTTTTTTTTCTTATTTTTACTGGGGAGAAAAGGTAAAATATTTCAGTAAAGTTACTTTTAGAAATAACAGATTCCTTCTGGATTACTATATTAAAACTGCTTCATTCTTTAAATCTAAAGAACCATCCCTTATTAGCTTAGAAATCTTTGTTAGAAGTTTTTTTTTCTATCAGCTCTTGTGGGGTTTTTCAATAATTATTTGATTAAATTTTTTGCCATTTTCATAAAAAGATTATTACATTTTTCAATTGTTTAATAATCACAGAAATAACTTTTTTTTAAAAAACTTCTTTTTGTAATCCATGATGGATGTAATTGCTTGATGAGTTAATCCTAGTTTATAGAAAACATATCATATTTAATAAAACATTAAATTACAATCTTGTGTAAGTCACTTATATGCATTTAAGAATGTTGGACTGCTATGAATAAATTTACAGTTTTTTTAAACAATTGGTAACAGAAACATATCATATCTAGCCTGTGAATAAAACTGTACTATTGCCAATAATAAAATATATTTACAAATCAGTATTTGATAAGACATCCTTGTATTAATGATAATTGAAAAATATATAAATGTTGAATTAGATCTAAAAAAATATTTCTAATTTTAATAATGTGAAAGGCTAAAAACCTTCAGCAGATGCACTTTAAAAATGCTTATGTGACAGCCAATCAGATGTAACAATGACTGCACATGGAACTCTTAATTCTAAAATACAAGCCAGAACTAATGTGCAGTCATTGTTAAATATGATTGGCTGTCACATAAGCATTTTTAAAGCACATCTGCTGAAGGTTTTTAGCCTTTTACATTATTATTATGTCAACTGCTTGCGCTTAATAAATTTAATATATTTATATTTCTAATTTTGTAATTATGAAATAAATAAAAAATTATGCATAAATTTGTTTTTAAATAAAATTTTATATTTATTTATTTTAATATTCTATTCATGTTATTTTTTTTTTTGGCAAGTTTTTTTGTAAAGATATATTCACATCTATTTTGCAGACAAGTGGAACAACATAGCATTCAGTTTGATTTATAACTTTTCTTGTTATCACAAAGATTATATGCAAATGACAGTTATTATAAAAATTTTTAAATATTTAATTCAAAATATTTAATGTTTACAGTTTGGAAAATTGCCAGAGATATATAAAAATACAGTAAACAGATTGGTGCTTAATGGCATTAATTGACACTGTTGAAAAATTCACCATGCCATTAAGTGCAATATACTATTATAAGTGAAAAACTGTTTTAAGTGCTATTATTATGGAATAATATTGTATTGGCTTGTATTGCATTGGTGGTCGAGAGGTCAGCGCGACTGCCTTGCACTTGCAGGCAGTTTCCCGGGTTGCGGGTTCGCATTCTGGCCGATGCTATGACACTTAAAAAAAAAATATTGTATTGGCTTTTAATATTATTTTCAATAGCAAAGTTAGAAATGTTAGTTAAACAGATATGTGAAATTCTATGCCCTTCACTGATGAAAGGCAATATTCAGAAAGTAGCATTAATTTATAGCATGTAATGGCTACTTCTGCTTACACATATGATTTAGAATAAAGTGCTATAAAGTATGTTAAGGCAAAATTTAAATTTAAACTAGGAAAGTCATGCAATACTTTGTTTTTTTTTTTAATACTAAAAGTATCTTCAGTTTACTTATGATTTGGTCATTATATAGTGCTGATATAATATCAAGTTTATT
Organism: Epiperipatus broadwayi; assembly: GCA_028023455.1. Lineage (NCBI taxonomy): Eukaryota > Metazoa > Onychophora > Udeonychophora > Euonychophora > Peripatidae > Epiperipatus > Epiperipatus broadwayi. The sequence continues at coordinate 13,687,043 of JAQFVV010012396.1, forward strand.
ATATATTTGGACAAGAAAGTTGGATTAAGTTAAAAATTTTGGAGAGTTTTAAACTTTCAGATCATTAGCTTAAATATCTTAGTAGAAGTATTAATGATTGTTGTAGAGGTATGTACAATGCAGTGCTCCTTAGCTTAAATATTTTAGAAGTATTGGTGATTGTTGGAGAGGTATATACAATTCAGTATTCCTCGTGGATTTTTTTCAATTCCTATTGATTAATCATGTTTACATAAACGTTTTTAGAAAGTAATTGTATATATTATATTGTAATTAATGCAGATTTTATCTATAAATCAGGGGAAATCTTATATTGGAGCTTTGTTTTGGTATATAAAATATTTTCTCCAAAATATAGAACACCTACAATAAACATATAACCAAGGTCAATAAAAAATATCATTGCTAATTTAATACTCAATTTATATAACTGGACAAGTAAGTTGGCTGGAGATCAAAACTTTAGTGTTTTAAATTTGCTATTGTTTAATAATTATCAAATTTATATTGCTACAAATGTATTTCAATTAGAAAGATTGTTATATTCAGATAGCTATCATTTTTTTAACCATGATATATTTGGAAAATTACATCTCTGCTATGGTTTTTTCTTTACTAGTCAGGCAAGTGGGTGAGAAGTTGAGTAATATTATTTTTTTATCTATATTTTATAACAAATGCATACCTACTTGCATTTCTGTCATTTATGTCCTTATAATAAGAGTCTACTTTTCAAATCATTTCATTTTTATCTTTCCTTATAATCTCACAAAGTTTGATCATGTTCATTAACAATAGTTATTTTTCCAATTCTTGAAATCATTTGAAAGTGATTCACAGTTTTAGATGATCAAATAAAAGATCATCATCAAATAGTAACCTACATATATAACATTGATTTTTATCACTAAACATCACACGATCATCATTTCTTATGTTTACACAAACTGTTTACACAGAGGCTAAGCTCTCCATACAGTAGCGCCACCTATGCAGGCCACAATAATCAATGGATGCAAGAAGATTTGCACATAAAATCCCTATCCTACCTACTCATCCAATATCCCCAGACTAGGTGCAGTTCTCTCAGATTCAAGGCTACTCACTAATGAAAGGTACAAACTGTAAACTAGTTTGCAGATATTGGATGAATAGGCACTAGGTAGGAATTTTATGCACAAATCTTCTTGCATCCATTGATTACTCTGGCTTGTACTGGTGGTGCTAGTGTATGGAGAGTTTAGCCTCTATGTAAACAATGATTTTTAAAGTCTCTATTTTTCAGCACCACTTGCCTTGACTTATGACTTTAGAGCCTTCAGTAAATGAGGAATGTAATTTATTTTGTCATAACTAAAAATATAAAAATGAAAATGAACTTGAGACAAATGCAATACATTATACATCAAAATAACAACTGATATTTCAGTAATGATTCATGCATGCTGATGGACAGTACACCTATTTTCATTCAATGAAAGATTATGTAGTCGACAACATCTGCAATAATAAGAGTGTTTGGAATATGCATTAGGTATCTATCATTTTAAGTTTTTTATATGCTTTGTAGAAAAATCAGAGTATCCTTTCAGTTAGTAGCAGACTTTTTTTGCAACTCATATGCATTCACTTATATTGTTATTTTATTAATGTAGTCATAGTACTCACTACACACACTCTCGTTATTTTACTTTTAATAAATAAAATCTTATTAAAACAGGCAAAATTTACTATATATACTGCCACACACAGCAAGCTAGAGTAATCAATGGATGCCAGAAGGCTTGGGCATAAAATCCCCATCTAGTGCCTACTCATCCAATATCCCCAGTCTAGTTTCTGGCTTATGGCCTTTATCAGTGAGGAGCCTTGGATCTAAGAGCACTGCACCTAGATCTTAGGATCTAATGCAACCCGCCAGCAACCACCTTTTATCTCCATTTAACTACAAAACTATGAGTCTCAAACAGAAAACACCTTAATGTTTTCAATCCAAGCCCAAGGCCATAAGTCAGAAACTAGTCTGGGGATATGGGATGAGTAGGCACTAGATGGGGATTTTATGCACAAGCCTTCTGGCATCCATTGATTACTCTAGCTTGCTGTGTGTGGCAATATATATATAGTGAGGTTTGCCTGTTTTAATAACAGTTGTACACAAGCATAAGAAGTGGTGGTCATGTGATGTTTATAGGCTTAAACTAAAATGTTGTTTGTTAACCTTCTTTATCTATGTCCATACCTAATTTATCAAAATCCTATAATAAATAAATAATACAAAAACTCTGTCAGATAATGAAAATTATTCTTCATGTATAAAGTGTGATAAACAGAGTAGCTAAAATTCAAAAAACATTAATCAAAAAAATTATTTCCCAAGCGTTTTTGGTACCATGCACCAGAATCATGATGACATATTGGAACTCCAATATGTCCAATATGTCACCATGATTCTAGTACACGGTACCGAAAGCGCTTGGCAAATAATTTTTTGTTATTAATGTTTTTTGAATTTTAGCTACTCTGTTTATCACACTTTATACGTGAAGAATAATTTTCAAAATCCTATAATAAAATTCATGGAACGGTCATCAAATTTCTGAATTATAAAAATCTTTTTCATTAATGATGAATATAATTGCAAAGAGATTGCAATTATTTATGAGATAGCTAGCGTTTCTTAATATTAAAATTACATCAAATAATATGAAAATTAAAATGCATATCATACTATTAATTTATTTTTCAGTATCCCTTCCCCTCATAAATATTTAAATGAGTTTTATTGATGTTTCTTTTCAAATAAATATTTCAATTTTATCAAAATCATTTATTCAATCTATTTAATTGTATGCCTGTTATTCAAATATTTTTATTATGAATCGATCATATAGTTAAAATAAAATGTTGATCATGTCTTTATGTAGTTTAATATTATACTTTAAAATTTTGAACTGAATATGAATTTAAATTAATCTTCAAAATGCTGAACTCTTACCTTTTTTTAAAATATGAATTTAAAATATTGCTTTTATTATCCATATTACATTACCTAGAATGTTAAACCGATCTGAAAATTTTAATTAGCTTTACAGATAGAAATTCTCATATGATTACATACCCACACATATTCTCTCTTTCACACACACACACACACACACACATATATATATATATCGAAGAAGCCATCTTGAATTCCACCAGGAAGACCTAACTTATTGCATTCGTTTTTCAACGTATTTAGTCACATTTCGAGTGTCAAATGCATAATTACATACTTATAAACATTTATTTGGAGATCGACATTTAAAGCTTATAAAATTGAGAAAAATTGATTTCTGAAAATGTGGAGTAAAAGAAAAATATATTGATGATATCGTTAAAAGCTAAGTCTCGATCATATCAGCAATGACCTTTCCTTTTGTATATGAATTCCAATACTTTAGTTTTTGGTAATTAAGCATATAATTCGATTATACATATGTTTTATGGATTCTAAAATAATTAACAGTATATAAATCAAAATATAAAAATTCAGAGGTCTTACTGATTAAGTACATACAACAGAAATCAATTAATTAATGAAGAGAAGTATTGTCACCATGTTACTTACTGTCTTTGAATTCAGCAATGTCTGTTTTAAATTTCAGCAAACAATTTTGAATTTAAAGTCAGAATAAATACAATTTATAGTTTATATTAATAATCGAATTTATAAGTAATTCATATGAATCTTACATAAATTTATAATTTTTAATGATGGCCGTAAATTTTTTATAAGCAAAATTTAATTATATATGTAAATAAATGTGTGTTCTAAAAAAATGTGTAATTTTACTCAAATAAAATTATATTACGAATTAAACTATTTGCTTGTTGGAGCAATTTTTTAAGCAAATCATAATGCAATAGTAAATGGTTTTTTGATTCTATCTGAAAGTAACATGCTATTAAACATCACATGATCACATTTCCTATACTAGCACATTAATTGTTGATAAACAGAGCAAAACTCTCCATACAGTATTGCCACCTGTGCTAAACAGAGTAATCAATGCATGCCAGAAGGCTTGTGCATAAAATCCCTATCTAATGCCTACTCATCCAATATCCCCAGACTAGTTTCTGGCTTGTGGCCTTCATCAGTGAGGAGCTTTGGATCTGAGAGCACTGCATCTAGATCTTAGGATCTAATGCAACCCTCTAGCAACCACCTTTTATCTCTACTTAACTACAAAACTATGAGAATGAAATTGAAAACACAAAAAATATTTTCAATCTAAGCTCAATAGCTTATATAGTCATATGGGTCTGAACTCAGTTCAGCACCCATACATTTTGGTGTCTTTGGCTCTTTTACAACCATAGCCACCACTATCCTATTAGGCAGGATTGGTGTTAAACCATTAAACATCACATGATCACATTTCCTATACTAGCACATTGCATCCATTAATTACTCTGTTTAGCACAGGTGGCAATACTGTATGGAGAGTTTTGCTCTGTTTATCAACAATTAATGTGCTAGTATAGGAAATGTGATCATGTGATGTTTAATGGTTTAACACCAATCCTGCCTAATAGGATAGTGGTGGCTATGGTTGTAAAAGAGCCAAAGACACCAAAATGTATGGGTGCTGAACTGAGTTCAGACCCATATGACTATATAAGCTATTGAGCTTAGATTGAAAATATTTTTTGTGTTTTCAATTTCATTCTCATAGTTTTGTAGTTAAGTAGAGATAAAAGGTGGTTGCTAGAGGGTTGCATTAGATCCTAAGATCTAGATGCAATGCTTTCAGATCCAAAGCTCCTCACTGACAAAGGCCACAAGCCAGAAATTAGTCTGGGGATATTGGATGAGTGGGCATTAGATAGGGATTTTATGCACAAGCCTTCTGGCATCCATTGATTACTCTGTTTAGCACAGGTGGCAATACTGTATGGAGAGTTTTGCTCTGTTTATCAACATGCTATTAACTTGAAAAATTGATTAAGTTTTATCATGAATATGTCAAGTTGCAAAGAAATCAAGTTAGAGGTCACATGACCTAATTTAAACAAGCTTGTATTACAAATGTTATATAAAGAACACACAAATAAGCTCTTAACAAGAATATCCCTAACCCCTGACCAGTTTCTGCTACTGGCTTCCTCAGTGAGGTGCTAGGATATTCAAGCATTAGATTAAAAATACCAGGACAACCCAGCACTTTATCTAATGGATAACTTTTAAGTATAAAATCTGAAATTTTCAGACACCATATGTCTTCCAATCCATCTATCTAACTTAAATAGTCATATGGGACTGTACTAAGTTCAGATTTTACTATATATTAATAGCTTTAGCAATATAAAATTGTCAAAGCCTTAATAGCAAAAAATAATATTAGAAAGAAATCAGGACAGATGTCACATGACCTATTTTAAGCAAGCTTGGCAATTTTATTTTGATAAAGCTATTAATATATGGTGTATCTGAACTTAGTTCAGTCCCATATGGCTATTTAAGTTAGATACTGGATTGGCAAACATACGGATGTCTGAAAATTTCAGTTTTCTACTTAATAGTTATTCATTAAATAACCTGGGCTTAATGCTTGAATATCCTAGTACCTCACTGAGGAAATCAGTAGCAGACTGGTTTGGGGTTAGGCATATTCTGCAAAGCTTGTTAAGAGCTTATTTGTGAACTCTTTATATAATATGTCAAGATATGTTTCATGTTAAAAAATCTATAAAATACAAGGGTTTCATAACTCTAAAGAGTCTCTTAGCAAAGAGCACTATGATCAAATCATAAATACTTTATTATCAAAGTGATATCTTTTTACTAATCTATTTTTTTTTAAAAAAAATCACATTTTATGTTTTAAGATTCTTTATATCAAATAAGTTAATATTCAATTTTTTTTTTTTTTCAAATTATAGTTGTAACAATTAAATGATTAGATAATGCTATATAATGACATTGTCATGTTGAGATCATTTTGTAAATATATATATATGTCTTATGGTGGTGTAAATAATGACATTGTCATGTTGAGATCATTTTGTAAATATATATATATGTCTTATGGTGGTGTATTAATGCATCTGCCGAGTAAGCCCATGTTCTGATATTCAAACCTAGCTGAAATTTAGAAATTTATTCAGATAGCTCACTCATAAGCATTGTAGTTAACCATTTTGTTATTAGTCAGAAAATGAATATATAAATTTTTTTTTATTTAGAAGATAATAAAACAAGCTAGGGGAAATATAAAACTCTCCCTATCTGCTGAATTGATACTGGGAAAACCTTTGTTTTGCAATGGATTATTTAAGGTTGTTTTGCCTTTATATATGCACGTTACAGTTATATTTTATGCTAATCATGTATAGGTTTAAATAAAGAGCTAAATTTTACACAAAACAATATTTTTAAATATCGTACTATATTTAAAATTATATCATCAAGTTTTATAATAAATTAAAACTTAAAAAAATATTTTATGTCATGTTTTTTTTTTTACATAAGTATTACAATAAACTGTAAATGTTAATACATGAAAGAAGATAATGGATTTAAAAGTAGATAAAGAAACATCTTCATGTATTCAAACTGAGATGCTTTAGATTGGCCTATATAATTAAAATTTAGGTTTAAAAGATAAAATAGCCACTAATCCTTTCAAAAGTTTCTATCTTGTGTTTGGGTTTGAGAGTATCCTCAGTACTCAACACGACATCATTGAGATATTATAAAATCAATACAGCACATATATTAAAGATGGAAATCCTTTCTCTTTAATAAAATAAAATAATAATAATCAAATAAAATTATTGCTCAGGAATATATTAGGAAGATCAAGCACAAGAAAAGTGACAGAGCAGAAACATGATATTAAGGATCATCTAGAACAATTGAAAACTTCTAACATTTTAATAAAAATATATATGCTTAAATATTTCCTAATGATGTTAGTAGTTTAGATTTATGTTATAAACTTTTTACATTATTAAGATTAATCCTATATTATAAAATAATAATTTTTACATCACCAAGATATAAATATTTGCCTTTAAAATTATTTTGGATTCATTATTGAATCTATAAGCCCTATTCAGATGTAGAACAGGAAATAGATCTTAAAATGGTTTTAATATACTTTAGCCAGATTGTGAGATGGGCTATATAATTAATTGAGGATCAAACTGCAATTAAAGTAAATATTCAAATAAAAAATCCATTATCAATATTTTAAATTACTATTAATCCAGTGCAGAATGAAGTTCTTTCCAAGTTTAATCCAGTTTCTCTTATCATACTTCTTCTTCTTCTCCTTATGTCAACAAACTTTCCTATTTTATCTGCCCATCTCACAGATGATCTTATTCTGGGTCTTTTACAGTCTTTTGATCACCATCCTATTTGATGCATGTCTTAGGCCATCCACTGATTAAACACTTAGTAATAACAGTTGCAATTACAAGAATATATTGAGTGAATCTTAGGAATTTTCTAGTTTGGTTTCTTCAAGGCCTTACGGAGAAATTAAAGGATCTTTTAGTTAGCAGCAAATTCCCTTCCCCATCTTTTATTCATGAAATTACTTCATAATTCCAATACTTATATGTTGTTATAAATATCCTAGAAACTTTAAATTTGTATGCATTATGCATATTTCTTCAATAAAATATTTTTAATGTAAGTACTAAAGGCTTAAGATTAGAAATTATTTGTCTTAATAACAAGGTGAAAGGAGATGCAACTTTCAGCTTTTCTTATTTTAAAAATTAGTATCATAAAATCTATACTTTGGATAGAAAGCATATTTTAAGTTATAGTTTATTAATAATAAACAAAATTTATCATAATCTTTCAAAATGTATTTTAACAAATTTTAGAGAGATAGGATATAATTCAATTAAATGTTTGCATATTTTTTTTAAAAATATGTTTATTTATTTTTAATAATATGTTAGTTGTCAAATTTTTTTTTGATTAATAAAAAAAAAAAAAAATTAACCGCAATGTTTGGTTTTTGTTGAATTAAGCTCTGTTCACTGAACTAGGAATTTGAAAAACTATATATAATTATGTTTAACAGCAATATGTTTTATTTTGTCTTATTCGGTATTATTTTATTTATTTATTTTTTATGAATTTTTTAATAAATATAAATAATGTTTAGTTTCTCATGCGAGTTTTTAAATGACTAACTTTATAATATTTAATAGTTAGCTAACATTTCATATTAAATTTTATAAAAAAAAATCATATTACATTTTGTAATTTTATCAATTTGTTTTTTAAAATCATATAAGTTTAAGAGTTTTATTTATTTAAAAATAATCAAATGTTTTGTTGCTCAAGGGGTCATTTTACTTTTGAGTAAGGAAAATCACAGAACTGTGCTGTAATCCATTGAATATTAAAATCTCAAGTTCATCTCTGAACCCTTATATGAATGTTACATACTCAGTCTATATTCTTCCCACCTTTCTTCTGTATATTAAAATGGGCTTAAGGTTCTATGTATGAGGGATCAAATTGACTTATGGTCAACACAGGTATGACATAAAATTTGACAAACAAGGATTTTGAACAAGCCATCATCAAATTTTCAATGATATGTATGGTTTAGGAGTTGGAGAGCAGAGAAGACTGAAGCCTGTCCATTAAAGTTTGAAGATTTGCTATCTTAATATAAACCAAGCACTGATTATATATATATATATATGTGTGTGTGTGTAATGATGTTCCAGACCAATTGATGAGTGCTGGCTTAGAACAAAATACATATATTGGAGATCATTTATCTTTTTCACATGTATGTGGTCATGGGTATTGGTTGTATAAGATGGAATGGATGATTGAAGGGAACTTGAAAGTCTGGACTCAAATCCCCTCTAAATATAAATATCTATAAGAGATAAGCACCATTTAATCTATTAGCTGTGTTTCATTAATTGTTTTTCATAAATTAGATTGGTGATTTTAATTTTCATTCCTAGACAATTATATAAGTATTGAATGAAGATTACTGGGGTAAAAAATAGTCATGATAACCTGTGAGTCGCAATCTAATGTTTATTGATTAAATCAATGCAAGACATATGATGCCTGCCTTTTTGTTTTTAATTTTTTAGAAATATAGCTTTCTCTATTGAATTTTACTGTAGTTGACATTAGATTAACTAGAATTTAAATGATATTGATATTCTTTTTTTTTGTCCTAAATGAAGATACAGGTATTTGTGTTTTAGATACAATATTAATATTTTTATTCAAAATTAGTTAAAATTATTATATCACTTTTTTATATCTTTTTATAATCTTGTAATTCATATCTATAATGTTAATTCTTATTAAGCGCAATGTTAGCATGTAATACTTAAATAAGGACATGTGCCTTGAGTGCTTAATTTATTACAAGAGAGACCTCTACAAATCTTTTATCCTTATAAAGTCGAATCTTGCATTTAGATTTGTAAAAGTCTCTCTTGTAATAAATTAAGCACTCAAGGCGCATGTACTAAGGTTATAGCCTTATTTAAATATATCTATAATGAAAATGTTTCTCATAGTTTGTTATAGTTTATAATTTATGAGGTTTTCTATTATATTCATTGAATTTTGAATACTTTTATTACTGTCATTAACAAAATCAAAGTTAGAGACAGACTGCTTGCACCTGACTTTTTATTTAATGATTCTTGGTCTATACTTAACTTTCCTGTTATCTTTTTTTCTTCGAAGTCTCAGCGGTCTCAGAATGCTGCTATCTTCGTAAGGGACAATTAACCTTGTTTCTAGTTCATTACTATGTATTTTAATTATTGATTTTTGTTGGTCATTAAATTTCACTTTTAAAGTAAAAATCTTAATTTAAAATGTTTTTAGAGCACCATTACAGTATATACGTAATAGTAATAAATGCACCAAGAATAAATGTAATAAATAAAAAATATATTTTACTACTGATTAGTGCAAATTTAAACTTTATTATCGTTAATAGAACAATTTCTCATACTAATATGTTTCGCTTCCATGTGATCAATCAATTATTGGTCTAACCACATCTTGTAAAAGAATGTATTAATTACTGTGTGCTTAGCCTAGGTGGGGACTTTACTGTTATTGTACACTTAGTCTATAAGAGGACTTACTTTATGTTATATGTTTATTTAATGCATTAGAGTTCTTATACTGATTTAGACCTGTGTTTAGATCTAACTTTATTTTATGGTTGCTTGGTCATCCTTTGGAAGGTTACATTTGCGTTATTGATTGAATCAATTTAAAATTGCTTTTGTGTGTTAACATATTTTCACTTTAAAAATAAAATTCTGGCTGCGAAGACATGGTGAACAAATGTTAATACCTCTAGCATACTTGATGAGATTAGGAAGGGAAAGGAGATAAAATGACTTTGGTCACCAAAAATTCTGTATAATCTGTTTACTTATTAATCATTCTTAACTATTCGTCAGTTCAAGTGGTATTTGCGCATTACCCTATATCTTTTTATTAATTACTTTAAATCCATACTTCTGCAATGGGGAGGATGTAATTTTTTTTAGTCATCGTACTTTTAATACAGTTGGCCTTGAGGCATCTGCGGATATCTAAGAAGCTTTTTGAGTTTATTATTTCTCTAAAGCATTTTTCAATTTACATATATAACACAAATTTATGTAATTTTTCATTTTCCTTACCTGAAATTCCATTTCAATTTTAAATAATTTTGTTTTAGTAGCCTAAAGGCATAAAGTTATTTATATAATATTTTATATATATCTTACTTAATATTTTCTAAATCATTAATAAAAATAAAAGTATATCTAAGTATATTATTTTATTGTTTATAAGACAGTAATGTCGTTTTTTTTTAACATTTTTTTTTTGATGAGTAATAGACCATGAAACGTTGTTTTGGATTTTAACTTAACGAGCTGGGAAATACAATTATTTTTTAAAACAAATATGATTATGAAATTGTTAAAATATTTAATGTAGGAAAAAAAGTTGCTAAAACAAATCACCTTGAAAATATAATAGATTCTCACTTGAACACTTTTTAAAAAATTGCTCAGAATATTTTTAAAACTGAAATTTTAATTTTATTTATGAATTACTTTTTCTCACAAATTTTATACTTCCCATTTCAATACATAAATAATTAATTATTCTTTGACCAGTGAGAGCTTATAGCTGTAAGAATAACTTACACGTAACAAGCTTTAATTCCAATCTCAATTGAGGAAAAAGAGAGAGGAGAAATTGATTTGATCAACTGAGATCCTACTATTGATTCTGTGACTTTCATGTTTGAACAGCGATGTGAATATTTAAATATATTGTAGCCATAAATTATCTTATGACACTGAGTTAATGGCTTTAATTAATGACTTTTCAATTTTTTAAATTATATTCATTATATATTTGTCAATAATGAGATTGAATATTAAATATTGATGTTTATTCTCGAAAACTAAAATTCCCAATGGATGTTTACAATATACTTGTATGCAATAAATGATTTGTACACGAAATATTCTTTAACTTGAAAGAGAAATTAAATGATCTACTTTTACAAGATAGATTTTAAATAATATTTGTATAAATCGCATGTTGTTATTAAATTAGTAATAAATTGAAAGTTGCCAGTCTTTCACATGCACTTAATGTTGTTTCTCAGACAGCCAATAAGGTGTTAAACAGCGGTCTTGAAGAAAAAGATGATACTACCCTTCTCTTAACTTAACTTTTTATAAGTTAAGAGAAGGGTGGTATCATCCTTTTCTTGTCAAAATCTCTGTCATGTGTCTAGGCCTGAAAAGTTAAGTTAAGAGGAGGGTGGTATCATCCTTTTCTTGATCACTCTTCAAGACCGCTGTTTATCACACGATTGGCTATCTGAGAAACAACATTAAGTGCATGTGAAAGACTGGCAACTTTCAATTTATTACTAATATAGATTTTAATTAAAACAGGCCAAACTCTCCATACAATAGTGTCACCCTGTGCAAGCCTTAGTAATCAATGGATGCAAAAAGGTTTGTGCATAAAATCCCTATCTAGTGCCTACTCATCCAATATCCCCAGACTAGTTTCTAGCTTGTAGCTTTTATCAGTGAGGATAAATACAAAATAATAACTTTCATAATTACTAAAAATATGTGATCTTTAACCTTTTTTAAATTTATTTATGTAAGAATTTGAAATTGTACAAATTGCAAATTAAAATTAAAAGTTTACTTTTATCCAAGTTTACTTTTATCCACAATTAACTTTTGAAAAAGTTATTTTAAAAGTAAAATTTACAAATGCTTTTATAGTTATATAATTGCAGATACTGGAATGTTCATGATTTTGAGATATTCATCATGATGTTTAGAATATATCCAAGATAAAAAAGGTAATTTTGAATATTAGATATCCAACATTTGTGTGAATGATGTGAATCCATCAGAAAAAAAAACCCTACTCAACTGAAGCCCTAATATTATACTGTAGGATTGTCAGTGTTTTGAGGAGAGTTAGTATTAGAAAAATTAGTAGAAGGTGACTGAAAAGAACTCATGTGATCAAACAGATCATGAAATTCTATATATTTGATAGCTAGAATAAACTTAAGTAATTTTTAGGTTTCAATTTAAATCAAGATGACACCCCATATTTTTGATAAATATACAGTTTTGAGAGCTTATAATCTACTGAAGATGTGTAGAACAAAAGTAATAAATCAGTTAAATTTTAAAAAGGAATAAATTGTAATAAATTTCATTAAAAAGATTTATTTCAATTTTTTTTTTTACTTATAATGTGAAAAGTGATGCAATGCTCTTAACATTATCATAGTTTGGTTTCAGCATGTTTTTGTCAATAGTTTAAGAATCATAGTTTTGTAGTTAAGTAGAGATAAAAGGTGGCTGCTGGAGGATTGCATTAGATCCTAAGATCTAGTTGTAGTGTTTTCAGATCCAAGACTCCTCACTGATGAAAGCCACAAGCCAGAAATTAATCTGGGGATATTGGATGAGTAGGCACTAGATGGAGATTTTATGCACAAGCCTTCTGGAATCCATTGATTATTCTGGCTTTCACTGGGTGGAATACATATAGAGAGTTTTTCTGGGCTCTTCCTGTCACAGAGTATGGTGCAGTGTATTATTTCCAAAGATACAGGATCCTGCTGTTCTGAAAAGTGTGCATTAATGGTCATGATATAATTGCATACTGCCAACAATTAAAAAAAAAAAAGTAAAGAAACTGAAAATACTATAATTAATTTTTTCCATAATGATTTCTTTTTAAAAAATAACAGTAACAAAAAATAAAATGTAATATTAAATATGGTGTTTCGTAGCAGATATTTTTTTGTAAACCCCCCCCCCCCCAACTGTAGAATTATCAAAAATATGGGCTGCCATCTTGGTTTACTTGAAAACTCATAAGCATCTAAACTTATTGTGTCATTAAGAGTAATTTATAACTATTGCAGCTAACTAACTAATTGGTGTAATATAACTGAAATAAATTTTAATTTTTTTATTGGAAATATAGATAGAATATTGTTCACCAGGATATCTATTATTCAAACTTTCAATTATCCAGACAAAATTTCAAAAATGAACTTTGAAACCTTTCACAATAAATATGTTAATTTTATACACACAATAACAAAATTGGAAAAAAAATCAGTAAATACCTACAAATAAATAAGCCTAATTGTAATGAGCTATAACTAATGACTGTTTTTTATTTAGAATCAATGCTATAATTAATAATCTTCTGGAATGATTATATTCAACTGCTAAATAGAGGAAGGGAAAAGAAATCATTAAAAAAGACAGAATAAAATTTCCAAAGACTTTTTATTAAATTAAATTGTAAGTGCTAAGTACACTTAGATAAGCAAAGCTTAGGTTTTAACGTTTATCTCTACCTGAGCTTAGGTTTCAACATTTATTATAATATTATGCTAAGCCACTTTCAATATCTTGATCTGCGCTTAAGTTTCAATGTTTATTATAATATTATGCTAAACCAACTTTGATATCTCGATCTGAGCTTAATTTTCAATGTTTATTATAATATTATTCTAAGCCACTTTTGATATCTAGATCTGAGCTTAAGTTTCAACATTTATTATAATATTATGCTAAGCCACTTTCGATATTTTGATCTGAGCTTAGGTTTCAACATTTATTATAATATTACACTAAGCCACTTTTAATATCTTGATCTGAGCTTAAGTTTCAATGTTCATTATATTATGCTAAGCCACTTTCGATATCTTGATCTGAGCTTAAGTTTCAATGTTTATTATAATATTATGCTAAGCCACTTTCGATATCTCAATCTGAGCTTAAATTTCAACATTTATTATAATATTATGCTAAGCCACTTTCAATATCTTGATCTGAGCTTAAGTTTCAATGTTTATTATAATATTATGCTAAACTGCTTTTGATATCTCAATCTGAGCTTAAATTTTAACATTTATTATAATATTATGCTAAGCCGCTTTCAATATCTTGATCTGAGCTTAAGTTTCAATGTTTATTATAATATTATGCCAAACCACCTTTGATAACTCGATCTGAGCTTAATTTTCAATGTTTATTATAATATTATGCTAAGCCACTTTCGATATCTAGATCTGAGCTTAAGTTTCAACATTTATTGTAATATTATGCTAAGACACTTTCGATATCTAGATCTGAGCTTAGGTTTCAACATTTATTATAATATTATGCTAAGCCACTTTCGATATCTAGATTTGAGCTTAAGTTTCAATATTTATTGTAATATTATGCTAAGCCACTTTCGATATCTAGATCTGAGCTTAGGTTTCAATATTTAATATAATATTACACTAAGCCACTTTTAATATCTTGATCTGAGCTTAAGTTTCAATGTTCATTATATTATACTAAGCCACTTTCAATATCTTGATCTGAGCTTAAGTTTCAAGGTTTATTATAATATTATGCTAAGCCACTTTCGATATCTTGATCTGAGCTTAAGTTTCAATGTTCATTATATTATGCTAAGCCACTTTCGATATCTTGATCCAAGCTTAAGTTTCAATATTTATTATAATATTATGCTAAGCCACTTTCAATTATCTTGATCTGAGCTTAAGTTTTAATATTTATTATAATATTATGCTAAGCCACTTTCGATATCTTGATCTGAGCTTAAGTTTCAATGTTTATTATAATATTATGCTAAGCCACTTTCGATATCTTGATCTGAGTTTAAGTTTCAACATTTATTATAATATTATGCTAAGCCACTTTCAATATCTTGATCCGAGCTTAAGTTTCAATATTTATTATAATATTATGCTAAGCCACTTTCGATATCTTGATCTGAGCTTAAGTTTCAATGTTTATTATAATATTATGATAAGCCACTTAGCAATATCTTGATATGCCATCATATTCGCAACATCAAGATATTGAAAGTGGCATAATGCAATATTATAATAAACATTAAAACTTAAGTTTTTCTTATTTAAGCATTCCTAGCACTTATAATTTAATTGAATTACAATTTATGGAAGAAAAGTTAGCATGTGTATATAATTATAAAATCTTTTTTATCTTTTTTAAAAAAATAATGTTAATTTATTAAATGGAAAGTTGACCTGAATTTTAAACAAGGAATTAAAAATAAAGTGTTAATCAGTAAAAATAAATTGTTATTTTGATTTATTGTTTTAATTATTAAAACATTTTTGTGACAAAATAAAACTAAAACTACAGATAACAAAGTTAAAGTTTATTTATATTTTTGTGTTTTGATTTACAGTGAGAGAATAAATCATCTATTTTTGAAATACAAAAAAAATACAAATCTGAAAAAACCCTAGAACTAGATATTTCAGATTAGGTAATGTTTTTCAATACATTCAAATAGAGCAGAAATAATCACAACTTTAAATATAAATAATTGAAATGAAAATAATCGTACCTCCCACTGAGTTATGCAATGGCAGCAACTATGAAATGATAGAATGATACCAATTTGCCTTTTAATTCTGTTATTATACAAGCTTAGTTTTCTTGATGTAGTTTTAAATGATAGGGTGTTATAGTAAAACCAAAGAATAAACTAATGATAAATATTTTTTAACAACCCAATATAAAAAAACACAATTACATTGCAATTATAAATACATGCAAAAAATTATATTCTTGAAAGAACATGTAAAGAGTCAGCCAAGAAAGTTGTATTAACAACTAACTCAAGCCAAAGGATGAAATATACCTACAAATAAGTCAAAAAAGGCCACTGAATTTTTAATTGCAGACTTGGAGCCATTTATGTACACCAACTTGCGTTCAAAATCTTTGGCCTTTTTTTGAATTTCAGATTATTAGATTGATAGTATCAAGTTAAAAATACATATAGATAACATCAATTTCAGTTCTGAATTCTTATTTTTCATTAAAATAACACTATCTATTAGTGTCCTTTATTTATTTTAAGCTTATACTATAGATTGCTCTGAAATAGAGTGAAGAGAACTTTTTGAAAAAAATTAAAAAAAACTATTGATGGAGGTTGAATGATAGTATTGAAAATGAAAAATTTTCTTTATCAATATGGAAGTATTAAAATTATTATTTAATTTTGCCCATTGGTACCCAACAGCTGGCTATTAATCTTGGGGCCTTATGGTGTAGAGATTATTTTGTTACAATTGATACCCAACAGCTGAATATTTATTAATCTTGGAATCTTGGTATAGAGATTACTCTGTTAACCTAATATATTCATATGTTAAATGTGGAGTGAAATTAAGTAATTACTTCATTAATTGTTTATTCAGGCAGTATTTGTTTAGATAACAAATCCACAGCCAATGCAGTTAGTCATTTACTATGGACCAATAAACAAGTACCTCATTTACTGAGCCCAAATTATAGATATTTTTTCTTTGTACTAAATCAAAGAATCAAGAGTACAAGAGGAGTGAGACATTGTTTGAAGAAAGGATAAATAGTGTTGAAAGGTAAGTTTCTCAAATGTTCCAAAATAAATAAATAAATTATTATTTACACGTGATGTTTGTAATTTTTTTTTTACTTGACGTAATGAATTTTATATAAAATTTACTGCATGCCTATGATAATAAGCACAAGTGTTTCCTAATTTTAACAATTGATACACAACAGCTGGATATGAATTTTCGGGCCTTATAGTATAGAGAGCTTTTTATATTTACTCACCTGTTGTCAAATCACGTGCAATTGACAGAAAGTCAAGTATATAGACACAGAATCACACAATGTTTTTTAATATGAATTTATTATAAATGATTCGGAGGAGGGGATAGTTTTTTGTTTTTTTTAGAGAAAAATGTTTTAAAAATTAATGTATTTTATTAAATAAAATGAAAAGAATACATGAAGATTTTTTATTTTTAATGTTTAAATTGAAGCAAAAATTTATAATTTGTTAAAGAATCAGCATTAAGCTTGTTGAATTAATTTTTTTTTTTTTTTAAGAGTTTGATTTTACTGTTTGTTATTTCTCCGGGATTTCAATCCTTGTCTTTAATGTTGTCTTTTAGTATTGATCTCCAATTTAATGCAGTTAGGATATTTTTTTTTTTAGACTGCTAAAGTTGTTTTGGAATTAAATAGATTCACAAAATGTTATCTTTATCTCAGTTTGTTTTCAAAAATTAAACAGAAAAAAAAATCTCTACGATATTAAAAAATAAAATATGCAAAAACAAACAAACAAATAAAAAACAATCTTAGTAGATATTGTAGATATTTCATACATTTTAAATATTGACACACAGACCGGGCATGATAATAATCTCAAATTCTTATATTTAAATACTATGACCTGTGTATAATGCTTGTAAAGGTTTATATGTTGGAGTAGGGTTTTTTTTTTTTATCAATTAGCTCAACAAAAAAATAATTTAATTATTATTCAAATAGAAATTATACATTCAAATAATAATTAATCATTTATTTTTATAGCCAATTAATTGGTACAAAATGTTTTTATATGCTTAGCTTTTGTATCTGTTGCAAATTATATATATTCTATAAGTAGTCATTGTTAAACCAGTTTTTCCCCAAATAAATTCATCATCATCATCATCATCACTGTAGAATTATGGCCTCTCTCAATCCATCTTCTCCAATGTCCAGCCTCTCTTCCCCATATAACCCCAGCACCCTTTCTTATTTCATCCATCCATCTCACATATGGTCTTTTTCTAGGTCTTTTACAATCTCTTAGAGTCCATTTTAAGATTTCAACTATCTATCTGTTATCATCTGTTCTAGAAATATGTCCAACCCAATTCCAAGTAAATTAAACATTATAAATACAACCATTATCATTAGTTATCTAGCAAAAGGAAAGTATCACACACCAAGCCACCCATTTCTCCAAGTTCTAGTCCTTTCCTCTATTTCTTAAATACTTGTTACTGCTCCTTCCTTTAAAATTATCAATCATCTTTATTCTCTTTTTTCATTTTTCACAGTTTTGAATCTTTAATAATTTTTTTGCTCTAAATATGTTATTTTTTCAAATTACTTCTAAACTTCATATATATGAAATGGTTAAGCTGAATCCTTTTTCTATTTTATCTTGTAAGATAGATATTTTTTAAAATCTTTTTTTAATTGTTTCTGAATTATATTTAACAAGTAATTCTGTGCCTCATTAATATGTTTCTAATAGTAATTTTGAAGTTAAATTTATAACTTAGAAATAATAAGATTGATTTATCCCTTTCTTTATTATTAAGATTTAGACTTATTTATTTTAAATATTATATATAAAAGTTTGCCTATTCTTCATATTATTTACTATTACAATTTGGCATATAAATAGCAATGTCACTTTCTGTACAGTTACAATTAGGCATCCAAATCTAGGGAACATTTGAAGAGTCAGTTTTCTTTCTCCCTTTCCATACAGTTACAATATATATATATATATATATATATATATATATATATATATATATATATATATATATATATATATTACAATATATATATATAATCAAAACAATACAATAATTAATACAGCAAAAAATATTTTAAAAACAAATATATGTAGTTTTGTAGTATCAAGATATGAAGATATAATTCTTAATAATAATATATATTACCAAGGTATTAAAATTTATTACGGGTATGTTGATGATGTTTTTGTTTGTGGAATTAGATTATTGTATGGTAATAAAACATATTGAAAAAAGAGAATATATTCCTTGGTATTCAAATGTGCCAATAGTACATAAATTATCCGGTTTAAAATCATTTTTATTTAGGAATAATAAGTTATGTAAATATAGTTCTGATAAAATAAGTAACATAAATGTATTTACTATGGATTTGTTAAATATTGGATATGATCATAAATTAATTTATAATATTGTTACTAAGTTTAATAATAATAGGAATATTTTAAGTGGTATAGATATTGATAAAATAAAATATACTTGGATATCAATACCATTTATTTGTAATGAACAAGTAAAATTTATAAAACAGATATATAAAAATATATGTCGAGTCACATTTTATACTGCTCCTAATTTAAATAGATTAATAAATAATTAAAAAAAAATAGATGTATTGGATGGAATGAATGCTTTCATAGAAGAAGTCACTAAAAAGTTCAAAAGCTTTAACTAAAATTCAATTTTAAAAATTCATTAAAATATGTACATATTCAACCTCACAAAATCGATCCAACAAGTTGCACATACAATAGTATAGTCAGAACAATAATTACATTAGGGTATATAAATTATTTTACCCAACATAAAATTTCTCTAAACTATTTTGCTAAACATAAAAAAAGGAGAATGAACTATTCAAACTCATTATTTTTTGTATGGAATTTCTGTTGACTTTCAATTTTTTTCCACCAATAGTTGAATTGTTTTTTTTATAAGGCAAATAATGAGGTTGACAATTGCATTATCCATTGATTATAAGAAGTTCAAGCAATGCTAAAATGTAATTTAAAGTTAAGACTTAAGAATATTAAAAGCATTTAAAAGATGAAAATGTTTTGATAATGTATTTTCTATACTTTAATTAGTCACAATCTGATTAAAAGATAAGAGTTCTAGATTTTTCTCTAAACAATTTTTCCAAACATAAAAAAGAAGAATGAACACTTAAAACTCATTATTTTTTGTATGGAATTTCTGTTAACTTTCTATTTTTTTTATCAACAATTGAATTGTTTTTATATAAGGCAAATAATGAGTTTTACCATCATATTATTTGCATTATTCATTGATTATAAGAAGTTCAAACAATACTAAAATATAATTAATAATTAAAACTTAAAAGTGTTAAAAGTATTTAGAATATAAAAATATCTAGATAATGAATTCTCTATACTTAAACTAGTTACAATCTGACTTACAAATAAGAGAGTTCTAGACTTTTATATATGTATAATAATATGTATATATTAGCTATTATGTAGAAATTGTTGTGGCAAGTAAAATAAAAACATAAAAAAAGATTATGTAGTGTGCTTCTGTTCCTAAAAAAGTCATGTTTTATCACTGATATATATATATATATAATAGTCAGTGCATTAATGTCACTAAACTGATCCAAATTGTTTTCAAAATCATTAAGTTAGATACTCATTTATCAATCTAATGAGCTAAATAATCCTGAATCATGCATGAAAATATCGTAGCTTTATAGAGGTTTGAACTCCAGATTATAAGTTAGTTAATGATCTTGAGTACTATCTTCTTTTTCATTGCTCTTCTAGTCAAACATTGGTTGATTAATGTTTATCGATTGTTATACCCTGTAAATAAGAATAGTTACATATTTTATTTATCAATCCAATAATTGGGATTTATTTACTGACTAATAAACTGGAATTCAAATGTGAATGAAGCTAAGTTATTTCCAAAGCATGATTAAAACTTTTCAGATAATTGATCATAAGATAAATGAGTCTCTAGTTTTTGTTTGTTGTAGTGTAAAATAGATTTCAAAACAATTTAGGTCCATTTGATGAGACCAATGTTTGGAATTTTCTATTTATACGTATTAAATATTGTTTTATCTATAAACATACATAAACACAAATTTCTGAAAACACTTGGATTAATAATTGAAAATGTAAACAACTGTTTGAAAAATAGTTTTTTTTAAATAAAAAAACAACAACCTGTTTTTCTAAATTTATATTTATAAATAATGAAATATAATACTGGTATCTTTATAAATCAGATACAATACAGAGAAAGTACAAATCTTGACTTTTTGCAAACCTGAAAGATTTGTAACATTGAAAGTTCATTATACTTAATATTATCATCTGCACATGAGATTTATGTCTATTATCATTTTGATTGTTGCCTAGAAAACAGATTTGAAGAATATTCCAGAATATCTTTTCCAAATTTTATCCCTTCTTAAAATTTTCATAACCATTCTTATGCTTGAAATTGTCTATTCTTCACATAACTTTTTAAACATACCTATTTATTATTCATCTTTCTTTAAAAACATGACCAATAGAATTTTTCCCCTTTTTATAATTTTTTCAACAATTACTCCTTTTTTTTTATTTATTCATTTCAATATTTTAGTAATTCTAATCATAGGAAAGATTAGTTAGGTTTATATTTTTTCCAGATCATATCTCAAAAATTTCTCAATTGAGTTTTTTTTTATTTTTTGAAAAATAGAAGTTTAGGGTTGATGTTAAATACATTCTAGATAAGAAATTATACCAATAAGTTAGTAAATCTACATTATTTACCCATTGAACCTTGAGAGTTTTTTTAAGATCACAAACATGCTTAGGACTTTTTTCTTATGTAGTTGGGCACAATAAGTTCAGCTAATCATTCAGTATTTGGTAGTATATGGATCATCTACTATTGTTACATAGAGGTAAAGGTTCGGATTAATTTGTTTGTTAGGTGAGTGTCACTGCCTTGATTGTAAAAAACAAACTGTAATATGATCTTTGCCATTGGTTGAGGAGAGAGGGGGAGGATAACATTACACTCATGAGAGTTTGAGCAAGTTTCCATCTTAGAAAATGGGTATTTTGATTGATTAGATGAGTTGGCTGTGAACTAGAAGCCATACTCAAAAATCCTAGGCTGATTAGAATGCGAATATTTTTAAAAAGTTTTACAAAACTCCAATTTGAATCTCACATCATGCTAATAGAAAACTTCCTTAAAGATGAATTTCAAAACTACTGATTGCAATAATAAAAAGATTATGTGCCTTAGTGATTAAAATTAGAAGGAGAAACTGCATTTTTGACTTTATTCACCTAATTAAAACATTTTCTTTTTGTCTTTTAAATTAATGTAAAATGTTGTTTTGACAACTCTTAGATAGACTTTTGACTTGCAATGAATATTTGGGTTGTTTTATCTTTGGCTACACGCAAGTAGTTATTATAAAACCTTCTATAAGAATAGTAGTGATTATTTTTGAATCATCTCTAACCCTCAACTTAAACATCATTACCTAAAATAAGTTTTAATGCAATTTTTCATATACTCTGTATTTATTATTCATGTTGTTTATTCTACGAATCAAAGACTACATGTATAGAATATTTTTAATTAATATTTTAATACTGAACTATATTTTGAAAATATACAAAATTCAGTATAATTTTAATTTAAAATTAAAATGTTAAATCTTTATCAATTTAGAACAGAGGTTGCAAAATTTTTTATTTGGTTTTTCACCTTCTTTTCAGAAAAAAATAATTCAGTGTCCCCTTTCCCCAGAAATCTGTTTTTATTTTAAGTGAACAAATAGAAAGATGCAGTAACTAATTTGCATTTGTTTTAAATTTATATTTCTACTTACATTCTAAGCATAATAAAAAACAATGTTGTGTAAATAAGACATCTTGAAGCTTGAAATTATAAAAATTATTAAAATGAATCATAGTAACATTCACATTGCACACAGAATATTATAATAATGAAGAAATAACTTTATAAATATTTCTAATAAAAAGAATAAAGTATTGAATCATTTAAACATCACCTGATCACTATTTCCTATACTTACACAAGCTGTTAAAACAGAGGCAAAACTCTCCACAATAGTGCAACCTAGTGCCAAATTGACTAATCAAGCTGTATAGAGGACTGAGACATTTTAAACACACAATCCTTGTTCAACATTTTGAATTATTTTGTCAATTTTCCTTTGCAATATATTATTTTTCAAAGAAATTTTCACAGTATTATCAGTTACTAATTTGTGCAGTATAAAGCATATTGTCTGACTTATATATAACTGGCAGAATTTGTTCCTCACCAATATTTAGTAATAAGTAATGAAATGTTATAATAAACATGCAACCCAGCACTATATTGTTTCAATGCTATTTAAACAGTTTTGTCAGTGTTAGCTGTCTAAAAGATTCTTATTAAACTCTTTAAAAATGTTAAATCATTATGTTTCTTTTCAGAAAGAAGTTTGTCAAATATTCTTATAGTCTTGAAGGCTACATAGCTTTATCTGATAAAATTTTGTGGCAAATCAAGTGTATCAATAATACATTGTTTGTGGGTACTTAAATAAAACCATAGTTCAAATATTCAATACTATATTGTCTACTTTTTTTAAGCTTTGGCCATAATATTATCTGTAAAAAGTAAAATTTATCTATTTATTTATTATAATAGAGAATAAAATTATCAAGACATATAATAATTTATACTATTGAAAAAGTCTCATTCCTTTTACCCAAATCAATTTTTTTTTTGCAAAAATCATGTTATTAGAATAGCATCTAGAACATCAGTTATGTAGTGTTTTTTATGTAAAATGGCAAAAGGCAAGCAAATTAAAATACTAATGAAATTAAAAACCACTGTTTTGTTCTTTACCTAGTATTATATATATATTATGATGATGATAATAAAAAATAGCTACTTGTAAATGAGTATGGGTTATTCTAACTTAAAAAAAAAGAGAAGGTAAAAAGATAAGCTGTAAAAATGAGTTTTATGATCATTTTTGAAACCAATTACTGAACCACAAATACATCCACATATTGAATGTGTTGTTTTTGTTTTTCAGATGGTTGTATTTTAATTTTTTCATCAGAAATTTTTTTTCTGAAATACCTAACACCATGTCTAATTGTAGTTCTCCAATGTATTCTATTTTCTGCCATATGTTCCCAATGGAAATTATTGACATTGCACTTTTCTACAAGATAATCCTTATAATGTAGATAAGATCTACCTCTCCCATAAAAACATGCTTAAGGTCACTATAAAATATTCTTTAAGGTTGTCATATAGTTCATTCAGAAAAACTTAAAGTTTATTATAGTATAAGAACACATTTTACATATCTTTCACAAGAAATAAAAAAACAATGGCAAGATAATAATTCTTTAAGTAAAAAAGTAGTACTTTATATTTCTAATTTTTGGTCATTAAAATGTTTTTTGAAATATGCATTATAGGTAGAAAAAATATAAGAGTTATTCACATATACATTATTAGAAGACATATTAAGCTATATTCAAGAAGAATTCCAAGCAAACACATATCAACATACAAATCATAACATGAATGACGACTTTCTCACTTTTCAAGAGTAGAATTATTTTTATAAGTGAGAAAGTCATGTGATGTTATTGTTGATATTAATCTTCATAGTAAAAGAAGAAAAGAGAACTAGGAATTAGTATAAACTGAAATGTCTAAAATATGTAGTTGTTGTTTTAGTGTCATATTTATATAATTATGTAATCAAATTAGCTTAAGTTAGAAATCTTAGCGTTTTTGAACTTCAGGCTATTAGCTTAATAGTAGAAAGGGATTAAAAGTGACTGCTAAATGCAAAAGTATATTAATTTCAGCTTTGAATTCTAAATCCTCACTGATAAAGGCAAAAACCAAATTGTCTGTGGGAAGTGAATATATTAATGTTACCATATAGTGTTAATTGATTGTTTAAGTCTGCAAAAGATGTCTCTGAAGTGAAGTAAAGAGAATTGTTTTTGAAATCATCATCACATCTAAAAACTTCATTGCTAACATTTTCACTATTTATAAATATGTTTTTCTTTTTAGTAATGATCCATTAAACTTGCATATATATATGCATTGCAACACCAGTTAAATATTTCTGGGGATATATATTTTTTCTTTAGTTATTGTAGTGAGAGTTTTTATAATCCTTTAATTTATCTTCTTCAGCAATCAGCCTTTTTTTATGTGAGTTTATTTTTATAATGTCAAAAGAAATATCACTTTAAGCTTACATTTATTTCTTTCCTTTACTATTTCAACATAGTTTTCTTTTTTGATTTTGTCATTTTCTTTCTCCAAAGTTCATGTTTCCAACGATATATTTTAAATATTTATACTATAATTGAAAATATTTTTAAAATGGTGACCTTTAATTTGCAATGTATATATATTTATTTTTTAATTATCAGACCATTAAAACCAATCTTAAGTTTCCACTCATTTGTCTCACCTAAATTAATGCAAGCCAATTTTTTTTATTAATTAAATTATAATAAAATTGAATTACAACATAATGTAAGTGAAATTAATAACTCTGATGTCAGAATTTGATTGGAAAGTTCAGTCACTGTAATTTAATTCTTAATGCATTTTTATAATTTTTCAATTGATGCATGATCTAGAATAAATTATGCAAGGGGGGGGGATTCAAATTTGAGATAGAAAAATTTAACTATTTTTTAATTTTTCGACTTTTTTAATGTTTGGAATTATTTATCATCAGCGTGATAAATATCTGTATACAATAAATCTAGAATAAAGGATGATAGTTTTAATAGCAGTCAGTATTGTATTTTAAACATAAGTGATCAAACTAAGCAGAAACTGTCTAAAGTTGTTGATACTTAAATGCATTAAAGTGTAGATACCCAGTTCACAGCCAACTCAGCTAAGCATTCAATATTGGTTGGTAAATGGATATCTAGCTATTCTTAGCGTAAAAGTAAATAAATACAAAAAACTCAAATCCTCACATAAAAAAAGAGTCATAGATCACATGACTGCATTTTCTTATCACAAAGCTTGTTGAGCAATTGGCAATGCTCACTGTTTATATCAAATCCTCACCCCTCGCATTTGGTAAATCTAGTATTGATTTCTCCTTCACTATTGCTCAGTAAAGGAATATTGGAATGACTTTTTTTTCAGTAAACTATTTAATGGCTTTTCTATTTTATATATGCAGGATATATATATTTTATGAGCATATTTGAAATCATTGCATATTGATATGTTAATGATCCATAAATATAACAGTATACAGAATTTAAGCAGAAAAGTGAAATAAATAAAAATAAAATATTATTTTTGTTTCAATAGTGGTATGGATAAACACTATTAATTCAGTTCCTTAAAATTTGTCAACTTTTAAAGTTTGGATAAAATTATGAAAAAAACCTCTTCTAAGGTTTTGTTAGTGCTCGACCTTATCGTTTTAGCATGACCAGTGATGTACTTAAATCATATTTTTTATTTAATTTTAAATATATACTCACATATGAAAATAAAGTTAAATAGCAAACAGTTCATTAAGTACTTGTAAATGAATAAGTTATTTAGATATGAGTACTATATTTTATTTTTTAAGTTCAAAACTGTGCTTAATTGATTTTGACTTTTCTTTTGTAAAAGAACAATAGAATAACTTTAATGGTAATTTTTTCAAATATTTTACTGTAATTGATACATAAATAAATTAATCAAATGTTTTATCATTTTGGAGGTCATGTGATCTTCAACTGCAGAAAGTTGTGCTGCAACCAAGGGCATTTTTGGTTTGTGAATCTATTCCCGTACCATTGCATTAACCCATGCAGAGCATTGCCATAGATCTTTAAATAGGATTAACTTTAATTGTTAATTTCTTAAGACAACTATAGGGGATGGCAACTGAATTATGTAAGTTGGATTCCATTTAAACAAAAAAGTGAAAGAAAAATAAATTGGTAAATATTTATTATTTTTTTATTATTGTGTCATATAAATGTGTTGACATAGATATTAAATTAATTACTGATATTTTTAAAAATCTACATTCAATAAAATTGTTGTACGTAAGTAAAAATAAACTTAATACACCTTACCTATGGAATGCTCATTAAAATATCTGATGTGATTCTAAAATTGAGATGTTAAACTATATTGCAATAAGCGAATGACAATCAGTGATAAAATATAAGTGATGATCAAATGCTATAGATTGATTCATAGCATTCTATTACCTAATTATCTACCAGTTTTTGGGCAGAGAGCTTAATATATATATAATAATAACTATAAATAGCACTAGAGGAGAGAGCTACTCTTGCTTTACCATATATATATTGTAAATGGGTTTATACTATTAAAAATAAAGTTGATATATCAGAATATATTTGCCAGATATATATCCAATAGTGAAGATATTAAAATTAAAATTAATAATTGTTTAATATTTATCAAAAGTTTTACTAGCTTATGGGTGCCTTATCAAAATGATGGAATTGTAGATAGGGGGTAAGAGATATATGGTTGAATTGTAACTTCATGTTTACTTGATCTGAGAAAATCATTAAATGGGAAATAGAGAGCCAGATTAATACTAGTTTCTTAGACAGATATTAATTAAAATTTACTTGGATATTAGTTATCAGAAAATATTATAGTGTAATGGAGTATTTTATAGTTAAAACATTCGTTAAAATAACATTCGTTGGTGTGTGATTATATAATTTGCTGTTTTTTAAAGAGGTTTTTAAAAGATAAAGTCTTGTTTCAATGGAGACATCGGTTTTCATATACTAAAGCTAGTAGTTTAGAATGAGCCAGGGAAAAGTTGTCACCTATTTATCCCAAAATAATATTCAAGCATCAAAATATTAGATTAATTTGGTTCTCAAGTTCATTATTCTGCTACTGAACTAAACCATATAAGATTGTTGAGAGTGATGTTAAAAAGGTGGACATGAGAAGTAAAAGGGTGAAACTCAACACATCACTACAAAACTCATGACTATAAAAGTTGTCAATATATAAATACACATGCAAAGAATTACTATTTAAAGAGATTCTGTCATCCATTTCTGATCTGTTACGGTTTTGAGTAGAGCTTCTAAATCTTTTTTTGATGAAAACCAGTCTGAAGAAAATGGAATTAAGTGCGTATTACTTGTCATTTTATACCTGTAATGTAGCATTTAAAAGCCTAAAAAAATTAATAAAATAATTTATAGCCAAATCTTTATTTTGAACAATTAACATCACACACACACACACGCAAACATATTATAATATGGGGGAAAGAGATGGTATTATTAATCACAGTCGATTGTTTTTGAAAAATAATATAATGAATGATCAAATTTATATAAGAATAATACTGACAATAATTAATTGGGATTATAATCCAATAATTTTGCCACATATTTATATACTTATAATACATTTTGCATAAAGCAATTCTAACTCTGGTCTTTAATTTATTTAATTTTTTTATTGTTTGTGTTTCTCTATTTATTACTTCTAGAATTAAAACTGTCATATGTCTTAATATTGTATAGTATTGTGCTATATTTATTTAAAATGAAACAAAGATTTGTATTAAAAAAACACAAAATTAAACTTTTCTATATAATAAATAAAATTATAAATTAAAAACAAAATCACAACATATAAAAAATAAAAATAAAGTGTAGTTTTGCTGTCGTTTTTCAGATAAAACTTGTCTTTAGAAATACTGCATATAACTTTTAAGGATCTTTTTTTTTTTTGATATGAATTGCCTTACCATTTTTTAATTTCAAAGTTGAATTTAC
Organism: Epiperipatus broadwayi; assembly: GCA_028023455.1. Taxonomy (NCBI): domain Eukaryota; kingdom Metazoa; phylum Onychophora; class Udeonychophora; order Euonychophora; family Peripatidae; genus Epiperipatus; species Epiperipatus broadwayi. Next base: position 13,715,904 of record JAQFVV010012396.1, read on the forward strand.
ATTTAGAAAATGGATGATTTTCTTTCGCATAAAATTTTCTACAGTAATCTCACATTCATTGACTTAAAAAATAGACAAGTGTAAATACATAATTAAGAATTAACCTAGTTATTGAGTATTTGAATGTTTACTATAGTAAATAGAGGAGTTTGAACTTAGGATTTTCAGTCTATTTTCATCCTCTACTTTATCTCAAACAACCAATATGCATGATCACACAGTAAACATTCTATATACTGCTTGAATAGGTTAATTACATATTGCCTTGGAAATAGGTTACATCATAATATAAGATCAGCTCATTCCTCTATTATTAATATAAATGAATATGTAATGGTCTATTAATATGAGGGGTTTAGATTAACATAATACCTACATGGATATGACTACAATATCAAATCCACCAAGGCTTTGAAGCATTTCAGCATTGATTTTTCAATGAAATGAATGGTTGAATTGTTGGAAGGATAAAACATTGAAACCTGTCCATTAAAGTGTAAAGATTGCTATCTTAATATAAGTTGAGTACTGAATGTATGTGTGTGTGGGGGAAATTATGATCCATCTCAACTATGACTGCCGGTTCTGCATGAAGTACATATATTGGGGATCATTTGTCTATTTTACATGTGTGATCATGGGTATCGGTTGCTTGAGATGGAATATAGGATGAAAATAGACTGAACATCCTAAGTTTAAATCCCTCTATTTAAACAACTAAGAATGTTTGTCTTCATTGGGAACTGTTTTATTTTGTCAGTTTATTTATGAAACTTATTTTATAGCACTTCAAAAACTTCTTTTATGTTCTATAATTAATCAAATATGATTCATGTGAAATCATTTTAAATGAAGATCTAATATATTCATATAAACTCTAAAATGAATTAATGTGAAGCATGAAGTTATTTTAATTTGCTATTATTCTGAAATATTAGGTTCAATGTTCCATATTTCTCTTCATAAAAACGTAAAACATATGTTCTGTTGTTATCCATCGTCAATTTTTGATCTGACATATTTCTAAATTTTAAAAATTTTGAATTTTTGGAATTGATTACTGATAATATAAAACTAAGTAGTAAGTAATATATGTAGAAATAATACAAAATATATTATATATATATATATATATATATATGTATATATTTCTATAAATATAAAACAATAAATAAATATATATAAACTCTAAAACAATAGAAGTGGAATTCTGTCTTTATTGTTAAAAGGTTGTCTTGAAAACAGTTTGAAGTTGCTGATTGTTTTGATATTGGGATTATCTAAGTGTTGACTAATTTGTAATGATATATATATATAATTGTATTACTGTGAGTACTATATCAACTTCATTTTCTTTGGATTGCTAACCCCCACTTAAATTTTAACGCTATTTTTTTGTTAATCATTATTGTTTTGGCATAAACTACAAACAATTGAAATATTAATAATGTGAAATCATAAATGGACTTCATAAAATATGATAGAATTCCATCACATAATAATCAAAACCATACAATTAATACAAGTACTTTAATAAATGCAGCAAAATCAAAGTTTTAGAATAAAGTGATATATTGCTAACAATGAAATGTAGCTGTATACATTTATATTTTTTATTACATTTTGATTTATAAATGTCAAATGTATTCCACCCACAATTTTGTCTTTATCCACTCTAGATAAATACAATAATTATTATTACTAATCATTTATTAAACTAGAGATTATCTTTAACCCAGATATAAAATTGAAATCTTAGTTAAAGATTAATATGTCTAATTTTTTTTAACTAAACACATACACACACTGAGTTATGTAACTTCATTTCTCTTTTTTCTATGTATAAATTTTTTTGTAAATGTACTAAATACCTTCCACATCACCATGCACTCTTTTTAAGAACATATGAATAAAGTCACCATAGAAGACAAATGACCCTTAAGATGTATTTTATGAACCAGCACTTACCAGTGATCTAGATCACCATCTCTATATACACCTACTATTTAGCATGGAATCTTTATGTGAAAATTTGTGATAGTGATCACCATCAATTTGTATCCTCTATTTTGATTTGCAACTGATTTATTCATTATAATGATTAGAAAAAAAAATTGAATTTTTTTTGGTGGCATTTTGAAAATGGTGGTCATTTTTTTGATGACATCATAGGATAGTGTCTTTACGTCATAAAGAAAAATGGTAACATTCATGCTAAAAATGTACAATACAGAGTTTATTCATTATTTATTTATATATAATATTATACTGTATTTTGATTGTAAAATTAAAATACAATTAGTGTGCAGCATTTTAATTTTCATCCAGTATCTTTGCAAGATAATCAATAGAGTAATTAATGATATATTTAAAATAAAGTTTAATGATACTAAAGTAAAAAAAAACCCACTTCATTCAGTATAATAAGTAATCAAAAACCTATTTTGATGATGTACAACAACTAAATGTATTAATATTATATTTTTAAATGTGTACATTAGCTTAAAGATTGTAGATTCACTCACTTTTATAGATTAAAATTATAATTAATGTTATTTTACTTGCTTCAAAAATTATGATAATTATAAGTTATTTTGAAAGTGGAAAAAAAAAGACTTCTTACAATATGCAATCAAAATCATTAAATATAAATATGTATAAAATATCATTTACTAGACATTATTTGCTTAATTTTAAATCATATAATATATTTCAGAGATATCTAAGCCAAAGGAGAATTTATCAAAAGTATAAAAAGAAACAGTGTCAAAAAAAAGACTACAAATTTCATTCAACATAAAACTAAAAATAAGTTTTGGTCATATACTATATTAGTAATAATTAATTTTATATTGTTTACTATATTAGCTGAAATATTCAGTCAACTAATTTTGAATAAAAATTTTCTAGCCAAATTAAAACTGCTATTATCATTAATTTAAGATAATTTCACTAAAAAGAAAAAGGAGAGAAGGAAATTATTTTATAAATTATGCAATTAATAATCTATTTTATATTACGAAAAATTACTAAATCTAACTTAAAAGATAATATTTACTTGCTAGATTTCAAATCATAATCTCTTAATTGTTTCAGACATATGCAAGATAATATCTTTACAAATTTAAGAAATTATAGTATCAAAAAAAATACAAATTCCATTCAGCATAAAACAAAATAAATTTGGGTCACATATTATTAATAATTGATTTTAAATTGTGACTGTTATGTAATAACTAAAATATTCATTAGAGCAACTTTAAATTAAAATCATTATGAATGTTAATTTTAATCCAATCAAAACTGCTTATTATCATAAATTTCAGTCAAATCAAAACTGATTATTATTGCACATATATTTTCAATAAAACAAACAAAAAAAAAACAATGGAAGATGGAAATGATTTTATGCATTTAATAAAAAAATTTGTATGATGAAAATGCAATACAAGTAAAATGAAGAAGTTTCATGCTTTTAATTTTTATTTAAATGATCCACACTTCTGCCATTACAATGTACTGAAGGTCATTAAAAAAAAAGATTACCACACAAAATAAAAAGTGTATCTTATGCCATAAAATAGGACCATATGTAGCATATTTGTATATAAAGTATTGTTTATTTAAATCTGTATAGTACATACTGTAAAAAAGTCAAATATTTATTACAATGTGCAGATATTAGATACATTTCTTTTTTTTAAATGTCAGAATTTTAATTTTTTTATATGTTGATTGAATTGTTAGGCTATGGTCATGAGCAGTATTTTATAAATGGCTACTTTACATCATTGATAAATAACAAGTCTTTATGAACACAACAGTACAGTTAATGAGATGTTACTTACATCACTTTTAATTTTAAATAATTTCATATAAGACTATGAATTTTAAAAAATGAAACTTCCGTATGGTTTTTTTTCCACCACAATGATTAACAATTTCGTGGAAGAATACAAAAAAATTGTCAACTGCCAGCATACTCTCCTTTTCTTGTTACATTTTTTTTTCATGTTTGCTCAGTGAAACCAAACCTTTTTTTTCTAGTGATATTGAATTTTTTAAAAATCGTTTACATATGTTTTCAACAGGAATCATAGCAGCAATGAATACCACTGAACCCCACATCACTTCATCAACATATGAATCAAAGAATCATCATGACTTTCATGATGTACTAACTTCAACAACTAATGAGCATTTAGTCAACACTTTGGATAAAAATGCTGATAATAAATTAGATGATGAAAAAATTAAATAGTTGTTGCTGGAGTCACATATGAAAATTAACTAATGAGGAATTAATGCAACTGAATGAAGAAAATGAAGACAATGAAAAGAAAATCAACAAGTCTGTAGAGAAGCCATGAACAGAATTTTTGAAGGATTTGAGCTGATGTAGAATGCTCCATTAAATGTAAAAATGTCTTAATGAATGACACATTATAATACATATGTTGTAAGAAAAAATCAAATCAGCAACAATTATTCATTCTAAACCTTTTCACTAAAAATCCTCAGACATCGATACCTGGTGTACCTAAAAAAAAAGCCCAATGTCATCAAGGGATTTAAAAGATAATTATAGACCCTTAAAATAAGCCACTGATAATTCAGATAACTGGATGGCAAGTGCTGAATAGCGGGATTATAATAAAGAATCACTTTAAGCTGTTTTTTTTATATAAATTTAAGTTGCATTATCTTACATACATACATTTTGTAAATGCATAACTGCATAATACACAATAACACTGTTTACACATGCATATATTATACATTAAGGTTTTTTTAAAATTACTATATATACTATATTAGGTTAAGTTGTTTGTTTATGCATTTATGGTATAATTTTTATTCCCTGAGATGAATTAAATTTTTCCCTATAAAAACCATTATAATCCCTTGTTTTTTATGTGATCATTATGCGAGCTTCTTGCCTTACAATGAGTTTTGGAGCACCAATTGTCCTCGCAAGATGTATATTTATCTTATGTTCAATATACTTTTCACATAATAAAGGTATATATTAGAGATAGTGTCCTGGGCCAACTGATGAATGCTGGTTCAGCACGAAATGCATCTTGGGGGTTATTTGTCTTTTATTATATCTTTATTTAAGTGAATTTAAAAAGAATGGGGCAGTATGGAAGTGTTTATTATATCTATAAGATATTACACATGGGAAAGAGAAATATTAATAACTCAGTGTGTGTATAAAATTAAAAAAATCAGATATATTAATCTTTAACTGAGGTTTAAAGTTTATATCTGTGCTAAAGATAATCTCTAGTTTTGAAAATGATTAGTAATAATCATTATTGTATTATTCTGAAATGGATGGCGTCAAAGTTGTGAGGAGAGGAAGTTTGACAATGGTAAATGAAAATGTAACCAATTATTAATAGTACAATGTTACATTTTGATTTACAAGTGTCATAGTTGCTCCACCCACAACTTTGACATAATTTCTCTAAATAAATATAGTGATATCACTAATCATTTATTAAACTAAAGATTGAAATCTGATTTTTTAATTAAACACACACGCGGAGTAATCCAACTTTATTTCATTTTCCCCATTGGGCAATATCTTTTATATTTATATTTTCATAGCCCATGGAAGTTTATCCGCTTTCTTTTCTTTGCATTAATATAGATAACTGATGTTCAAGATGATTACTAAATTATATTTAAATATATGGAAGTTATTTTATGCAGATGGTTAAAGAAATAAATGGTATATAAGAATTCTCAGATCCTTCCTTCCATTTTGCTTTATATTTTTATATTTACTATAATCCCAGCGTTTAGGAGCAGGAGTTTTTTTACTGAGTTGTAGTTTGGGGGCCTTGGTTTTGAACCGCAATAATGTGGTTTATTGATAGCTCTTTTTTTAAATAAATCATTATTCGGATATGAAATTCTGATTAATAACTTAAGTGATTTTTTATTCCATTTCCTTTCCTTTGATTTAGTAATTAGTTAAAAAAAAAATCTTTTATATATCAAAATCATTTTGCATGACAGGGTTGCTAATTCGTTCATTTTGCTTTCAATATGTTTTTAACTATAACCCACTTTTTATTATGTTTAATATAAGAACAGATTAGAAAAACGTTTTTTTATACGTATACTATATATAGTAAGAGAGGCAGTACTGTAGGATGTGAAAGTGGTTATCAGTGTAGAGGAAAAGTGATTTGAGGAAATCATTATGAAGTCCTATTTTTGAATTTTATTCTTTTAGACTTTTATTCAATTGCTGAGAAGCTGGTTTTCTTCTCAGAAAGAAAAATAAGACTTATAAAGGCCATGAAATTTTCTTCTTTGCTTCTTTTTTTAAAAATTGTAAAAATACGCTATTGTAGTTTCTCTTTAAAATGAACAATTCTTATAGACATCCAGAACTGTTACTAAGGAAAAATGATTAGGTGGAATTAATTGAGCGAGGAAAAAAAAGTGTTTCAAATAATTTTCGTTTCGTGGGGGAGTGAGCCAATTTTAAAACTATTTGGTGACGAAAAGCTTTTGTTAATTTTTTTTTTTTTTAACGGGGGAGGGGAGATATGGATAAAAGTATAGTAATTAGTTAAAATCAAGTTTTATTGTATCTTCTTTTTGCTGTCTTTCCATTTATTGCTAACTTTACTTATAAAAAGCTAACCAATGATTAAAATCATAAAATAAACAAATTGACAGATTATTAAATAAAAAAAGAAATTTGATATTTTGAAAGAAAAAGAATTTTGTAGAAATAAATAAAGCAAATGTTTTATTTCTTAGTAAGTTTCTTTACTCTAGAGTTTTACTTCTTGAAATAGAGTATATTTTCCATTAAGTGAACCTGAATTTGATCGAGTTAAATATTTTGTTACGTTTTCTTTTTATTATAAAAGAAGAAAGCAACTGATACTGAGATGGTTTAATAGAAGGGGGTAGAAAGTAATAAGCAAGTTCTAAAAAAGCAGTCGGTGAAAATTCTGCTTGCAATTGATTCATTATGGTATATATATACCAGATGTACCCGGCCTATGTTGTTTTTAATTCATTACCTTAGTAAATATTATTTAAGATTTAAAGTAAATTACCTTGCTATGACGTTATAACGGTCAACATTGTTTCTATGCGCTGAATTTTATGTTTACAGTGTGTCTCATTTTTTGACTGAAAATTAGAAAAGTCACGCTAGAATGGGGGGGGGGGCTCGATGTTTTTGCCTGTCCGGAGAACAGGCCAATACATGCTCAATGTTTACCGTCGTGACGTCATAGCAAGATAAATACGTGACTACCAATAAAAGATTTTAATATTATAGAAGTAAATGTGAGAAATTCATAATTGAAAAATTGAAAAAAAATGTTTGAAACAATCCGGCCTGTTTGGTACATTTCATAAATATACCCCCCCCCCACCATAAGGTATTAATACATTTAGCTTTATTAATAGTTTTGTGTACTGCCGGATAAACAAAACTATTAATAAAGCTAAATTAAAATTAAAATTTTAAAACATATCTATTATATTTGATATGTGAATTTGACAGTGTTACAGACAATTATCAATGGCAGAATTACTTCCTTCACATAAAATATGCTTCATAATAATTTTTTTAAATTGAATGTGAATTTTACAAATGATAATTTTATGAACAAACATTCACAGAAAACACTTGATAGCCTTATGGACAAACATTCACATGGATTTTATATATATCAGGAAGCACATGACAGCCTTAGAGACAAATATTCGCATGAACTTTATGTATATATAGATGATAATAATATTAGAATAGACATCTACTAAGCTAATTAAAATTGTTTGATAATACTGCACAGTGTTCATGTGTGTGAAAGTATGCATATAAAAAATCAAATAGTTGGTTACTTGGAAAATCGTATGATTTCTGAGTATTAGAAGTGATGACTTTATGATTTATATTTCACCACTCTACCACTGCATTAATCCACATATAGCTATATGTATTAGAACTCTTAAGAACCTATTAGATTTAATTGTCATTTGACTCAGTTTATATATTTATGATATGGTTAGTTGTTTGGGAGATCATGTGACATTAAGTATATTAAAATGGTAGATTAAATGCAACAATTTTTTTCATTTGATAAAAGTGATTTTTTTTGTTTATTTGACAGTACACATTTAAAAGATTTAGCTTTTAAGTTACTGTTGGGTTCTTCCACTGTGCATTTGGTTTTATAGTAAAATGAATAGCTTTGAATGCCTAATATTACTATTATTCTAAACTGTTTAAATACCTCTATATGATATATGTTAATGGGAAAGTTTTCTGTATACAAAGCATTTCTCATAGAATGAAAGTTTTTAGAATTTATTCAAGAATTTCTGAACTATGACTACTCGTATCACTTCTGTAAATATTTTTATATCATTTACTTTAGTTACCATCTGTTGTTATTAATTTCAGCTTCATTTTATTCTTTTAATTTTTTAAAAATAATAACACAAATTACAAATTGCATGGTTTACAGCTAGTATGCCATATGATTTTCAATAGCTCAAATGGTCAATTGAATCTCATCATTTTGGTCAGTTAACCAAACAGATTTTTTTTTGTTTACTCATCTGATAATTGATTGAGGAAACTATAGGTACTGAGTTTGCCATACTACTACTGTATTTCATTCGGTACGACCATGTCTGTGATATCAATTTATTTTTTTATTTATATATTTTACTTTTGATCTATCTTTGCTAATATTAGCATACACCTCTCTGTATTTTAATGTTAGGCTAGAATTCTGTTTTATGTCTTCTTTTAAGATTCTGGTTCACATTTACTGATATCAATTTTTGCCTTTTTTTAACAAACTTTTTTTTAACATTAGATTATTTCTACTGAAAATATTCCATCAAAAGTCACTTCTAAGATTAATTTTACCCATGATTTCTTATGTTTATATGCACAAAGTAAAATTTTTATGGTATTTTTAAAATATAAATTATTATTTAACAAACAATGCTTTATGAAAGTTTACAATATTGCTTTGTAGTGGCCTTGCTGACATTATGAATCAATACTATAAACTTTTGTGAAATTATTCATATTACAACAAGTGTTTTGCAATAGTTAGGTGAAAGATGAAATAGCATTTAAAATATCTCATTTCCTAGAGTTCTTTATAAAGGAAAAATAAAGGAAAAGGCAGTACTCATCACCTTTTCCTTAGTTTTTCATCTTTGATATCTTAATAGCTAAGAATATCCACATACTTGTTTACTAAGTAATATTAAATGATTGACTGAGTTAGCTATGAGATTGCTACTTAAAAAAAGAAAGAATTCTAGGCCTAATGAAAACATTTTCAAGTTTACTGGTCCATATTCTAAAAATTGCATTCAGATGTACAATTGTGGCACCAATATGCTTTTAATTTGCAATATTGCTTACATGATATGCCAGTAAGGATTTTTTGTATTATATATAATGATGTGCAATGATTATATATATATATATATATATATATATTATTAAAAACCAGTCAACATTTAGACATGTTGCCAAAGCAACCGCCTTTTAACAATATATATATATAGATAGATAGTAGGATATTTTCTTAGCTAAAGGAATCAAATATTTTAATAATGAATGTTTATCTATTGTAAACACAGACTAAACATCATTCATATAAAGATATATCATCAGTAGGTTGATGATCTTGAAATTGACTCTGATTGCGTTTGTAAGTGCTTCAATATAATTTGTTTTTTAAAGCAGACATGACTGGATTTCAAAAAAGGGTTTTAATGCCTCTACTAAATATGAAGTTTAAAATTTTTTTCTATTTTTTACTGCATAGATTTTCAATTCTTTTATGAAAGCATATCTTATATTTAGTATAAAAATTTTCAAAACAATGAAAATCTATTTAAAACAAAAAAATTTTTTTGGGAAATAAATAAAAATTTGTCTTTCATCTTTACAAATTCAATAATTTCCACTAACTGTGCAATGAGTTCTTGCATTTTAAAACTGTTGTTATCTTATAATTATATCTGGGTATTTAGTATATGATGATTGCATTATGTGATACCTACATAAATTGATATTCTAATCATAAATAAAAACATATATATACATTGACACTAGAAAATAGCGAATGGCTAAACATAAACAAAAGTAATTTCTTTTCAAAACTGAATTTGGAACATAATTTATGTTTAGATCTGTTTTTGTGTATATCTGATTATTTATTATAAATTATTTTTTAAATTATAAAATTGATATTAAATTTTAATAAGATTAAAATATTTATTTTTATTCTTTATCTTTAATAGTAATAGTAATTGAAGCCTAAAACGTGACTACTCGTTTATATCAGTAACATACAATTGACTAATCATTATGTACATATATATAAATAATTCTCTTGGAATCCAGTTTAAGATTTCAATTGTCCATCTATTATCATCTCTTCTAGCAATATGTCCAGCCCAATTCCACATCAGTCTTTTAATTTATTCAATGAGGTCAGTAACAACCGGAGTCTAAGAGATTGTAAAAGACCCAAAAAGAGACCACATGTGAGATGAATGAAATAAGAAAGTGTGTAGGAGTGATGTGGAGAAGAGAAGCTAAAGATTTGAGCAGACGGATTGAACTTGGAGAGACCTTCATCATGCAGTGGATTGATGATGATGATGATGATAATATAAATAATTATTAGATATAAATTTATTTTATTTTAAAACTTATAATTTAGGTTTAAATGTCTCAAGTAAATACAAAATTTAAATTATAGTAATAGTTGTAAATATTTATAACAAAATTATATTATTCATTTTCATAATTAATGCAAGTAAAAATTGCCATAAATAAATATTGTATTGATTATTGAATGTCTTTAACAATTATTCCAATGTTTAATTTGCCTTTGCTAAATATAGATATAGGAAATTTGTATTATTTTTTATGAAATATATTCATAATGAATGTAAAGTCCAATCAGTTTACTTATTTGAATATATTTTTAAAATTTATATAAATAATTAATTTACAAATTGGAATATTTTGTTATCAAACATAAATTTATATTTAATAAACCACATGGCATTCAGTGTATGAATAAAGATGCCTGTGAATTTAAAAGGATTAAAAGTTCAAATCATTATTATAGTGTTTGAAGATTTCATATTTCAGTTCTCTATTTGAATAAATTTGAAATAGATGAAGCATCTTTTTTTTATTTTATTGTCAGAAGGCACTAACTGGTTTAACTTTAAGATTAAATTTGTTATTAAAGAACAGTTTTGTACAACTAATTCAAAGAGTAAATTGAGAAAACATCTTTAATGAGATTGTGGAATCATTATATCTTGAAGGAATTTTAATGATTTAAAAATAACAAGAGAAAATTACCACAGAGTTGGCATATTTTTAAAAAAATATTTTTATGAATTTTTCTAACAAAAATAAATTTATTTTTTAAATTGAATTATATTTACTATCATATAGCTTTTTTTGTTTGTTTGTTTATAAGTAATATTTACTGAGGCTGTAACCTCAAGAATATGCGTGTAAAATGCGATAGTAGTGACCTCTACAGGTGTTTAAACCCAAGCTTATAAGATCAATATTGTCTGGAGAACCTGTAATTATGACTTTAATTTTTTCTTGTCATAAAGAAATAAAATTGTTTACTATAATATAAGAAACATTCTATTGAAAGTAAATTAAAGTACCAAATTTGAGGAGCAAAACTGATATAGTTAATAAGAATAACCTAATCCAGTATTAGAATAATGATCTCTGGAACATGCAAGGATCACAGCTCTGCTCTGTCACTTCAAATACTTGACCTTTTGATATCTTGAGCAATAAACCCTTCAGTTATTGCAAAGAAGCAATGAAGATTCATTCCATATATATTACAATAAATAATGAGAGATTAAGTCATGGTTATATTAATTTAGTATATCTATTATACTAGCATTAAATTCTTACCTTTGTAACACAGTAAAGATTCAGTGAACTGATGTTTTATTTTTTTTTTTTTCAATTTTATAAACAACAAGTTGTCTAGACTAGTTTAATTTACTGATGGCAATTACATATTTATCAACTAAAAGTTCCTAATTCATTTCCATCTGACGTTTAAAAAGCAATATCAATGTGATTATTCAAATTAATTTTTATTCAAAGATTACTTGAATTTCTGAGCAATTGTACAATTTATTTAATAATTAATTTACTGAAAAAGATGCTTTATTTCTATTTAGTAGGCTAAATGATATACTCAGGAATGAAGATAATGTGAAAAAAAATAAATTTCTTTGATATATTAGTCACTTCCAGATTGCTATGTTTAATATGATTGAATTTGAAAGACTGACTTTTGAAATTAATTTAAACTATCTATTGCTAGTTTCAGATTAGTTATAGCTTCTAATATGATGAAATTATTAATATAGGTACATTAAGTTTTTTTTGCCTAAATTATCAATACTTAAATAAGGCTAAAACCTTAATACATGCACCTAGAAATATTGCGCTTAATAAGAATTAATATTTACAACTAAAGTATCAATATAATTATAAATAATAATGCAGTGTTCAAAGATTTCTGATGGATATCTCTAGAGAGAAGAAGCTTTCTGAAATTTTTTGTATAATTTATGATTGAAATTCTGTTTTTTAAGTACATTTAAATACATCTTTATCCTAATTAATAAAGACAATTTGTCTCCAAATGATTTGTAAAGTAAAATCTCACATAAAAAAAGGCAATTAAATGTGTTCTTATGGAAAAAAAAAATTCCTTTAAATTCAAAATATAAAAAAAATTGATTAAGAAAATAAAGCTTAAATTAAAAAAAATATTAATGAATAAACATTTTTCTAAGCATATTATTAAAAAAACAAAACAAAAAAAAAACTAATCTTTGGATAAACATACTGACAATTTGCCATTTTTTTTGTAGCTATATAATATCTCTAAATGACAGATTATTGAATTAAAACAAAGCATGAAAGACAATGTGCACTTTAAAATTTATTTTTGATGCACATTATGTTCAATTATTAAAGTTTTTTATAATTGTAATTTCTAACCAATAAGACTTTGATTTTTTCTAATAGCACTATTAATTTTTTTTAATCAAATTTTTATTTTAGTTTATATAAATGCAGTGAAATTAAATAAAAAGTTGATAAAGAAATGTAATGTACAGTTGATTGCAATCATTTCAGTAAGATATATAAATGATTAAATCTTATTTTTTTGCTGATCTAAGTTTATGCAAAAACCAGCTGTTATCTTGACTAAATCATAACAAATTACAAGATTATTGATTTAAAATTGGAAAAAGTAAATACTATTTTAAACTTACATTTAGTAACTTTCACTCATATAAAGTTGATTATTAGTGGCTTAGTGCATGAAATCATTTTTTTCTCAAAATAACAATTATAACAACTATTATGATTGCTGCATTTTTGCAGTAGGCAAAATAATATTCATAAGAATTTACATTTTACAACTAAATATTAATATATGTTGTTATTGTACATAATCAATGTATGTTTGTGATTACCTACTATTTAGTCATTAAACATGAAAATCCTTTTTACCTTGGATATGTCATAAATAAAAGCATTGATTCTTTTGCAAAGACACTGAATGAAAATTAACTAAAGTACATTATTGTATTTTAATTCCATAATTAAACACCATATTGCATACTGTATTATGAATAAACTCTACTGCACATTTTTTTGGGAATACCACCATTTTATTTTTGGAAGACATAGTTTTAATGAGTCATCATTCTATGATGTCACCAATCTTACAAAATGATTGTCATTTTTTGTTTTTTAAAAAAAGTTTTAATTTTTTTTAAAGATCATAATAGTGGGTAATCAAAAGTAAATCAAAATAGTGGGTTCAAATTAATGATCATTGTTATGTTGAATCTTCACATAAAGATCCATCATTAACTGGAGTAAAGGTGTACTGTATTTTATGTAGCAACATTTTGTTTATAATTAATAAAGAAAGTCCAACTTAATAAATCAAAGACAGATTTGAGTCAATTTGTAATAAATAATTATTTGTATTATTAATTTCTTTTGTGTATCTAAGAGAACAGATGAAATGATTTTTTCCCCATCATAAACTATAGAAATTTATGGACTTTTTTTAGTTTTATAACATTAGCCTTGCAAATTATTTTAGTTAGTGTCTTCAAACATAATTGATCAAAAGCTGTGATGTGAAGGGTAAAAGGCTACTGCAACTTTTTTAATACTAAAAAACAAGATTTATGCTAGTTAGAATTGTAAATAATAATAAAAAGTACATTATAGGCTGTATAATAATGTATAATAACTTTTTAAATGTAATCAAGTCTAGTATACTTATAGTTTTAATATCACCAACATCAGAGATGAAATTGCAAAGATGAGGATAATGAATTTGAGTTTACTTTTGTTTCAATCAAAGTTTGACATTGTTGGGGCTGGAAATAAGGAAATCATGTACTTTGTTGATTAGTGATTTTCCATTAGGAGAAAGAGATTGAATGAACAAGGAGTGAATGTGAAGTTCTCCATTGTTTATTGAAATAGCCATCATAGTTTTTTGGCTCACAGAGAGCTTCCATTACTAACCATTTGTTTCTCTCTAGTAGGTATTTCTGTTTAGTATCCAAGGGATAGTAGACCTTAGGGATGGAAACGTTAGTATTGATATGCAGTGTGTTAAGCTTTTAGTTCAGACATTTTTTAAAGAATGGACATCCTTTTATTGATATGTGTTTTGTATCATAATCAAGGATTAGTTCAATAATTTGCATATTTGGTTCATACTCAATAATTTATGATTCAGATATATTTTGTGAATGATTTTATGTGAGAATTTGCATCTGGGTTTTGTGATTTCTGGTAAAAAAAAAATGCAGTAATGACATTCTCTGTCAAAGCAAAATCAGTAGAAGAACTTATTTACTGTATAATTAGCAGTGATGTGATTGTTACAAAGCAAAATATTTTGACCTTTAAAAACTACAATGATTTAGTTTTGGTTTACAAATATATAATGAGGAATTTGATTAATGAATTTTATTTTAAATGTAACTTTTTTATGAATTTGGTGGAATTTTTTAAAGAATGCCCATTATAAATTTTCTTTGCAAATCAATGTTTTTGCAAAATTATCAATCTTATTTTGGATGGAAATTTTTGAAAATTAGAAGCATATGCAAATTACAATCTTATATCAAAGGACTGATGTCTGTTAGTGACTTAATCACTAAAACATTACATGATCACTACAATATGGAGATAGCTGCCAGAATAACTTAATCATTTGTCTTTTATATAGAAAGGTGAATTTAAATGTAGAGATAAAAAATAGACTCCAACATACTTCTGCTCATTTAACGTGGTAAACATGGAACATTTTATCACAATGACATAATTACTGCAATTAATTTAGTCATATATGTTGCTATTATTTTATTGTATGTGAGATTTGGACTTCTTTGCTATAATGTAAAGGCATTAGAAAGTTTTATTTAATGATGTTTAATAAAATTCTGAAATATAATGGCAAGGTCATAATATCAATCAATGTGAATTTTAGCATTCTGGTTGGATATTATAGAATCTACTATTGTAAATCACATCTTTTTTGGATTGTATATGAACAAAACCAGATTAAAAAAAATATGGCAAATTTGTGCATAGTTTTTATGGAGAGTTACCCTATTTATCTTATAAGGATTATGTTAAAATGTATATATTAATTGCTTCCATTCAGAACACGTGAAGAGGCTAGAATGCTAATGAAGAGCTATAGATAAGCATAGAATTTTCTAAACAAACTCCTGAACCAGTATGTTTTGTACATGTATGTATTTGTAGTTAATAAATTGGTTTGTATACTCACTGGAAAGTACATCTTTAGTGTATTGCTATTATTATCATCATCATCACTATCATCATTGGAATTGAAATGTCTATACATTTTTTGCAATTGTCAATAATGAAATAAATGATTATGCAGCAACCTTCTATTTACTTATCTGTTTTAATTGATCTAATTTGTATTTTCTGCATGTGTGAATATTTTTCAATATCAGATTCAAAAAATAATTTGGGATTATTATTATCATTTGAAGATTTCATATGAAGTACAGAATATTGTGATGGCTTTATATACTTTCTTTAAAAATTATTCAGATTAAATATAAACACAACCACAGGCTTAGCACCTGTATGATACTTCCTCATTCATAATTCAAGTCATATCACAGCTGTATTGTTTATTTTGCATTAGTGTCTTGATACTCATTTGATGAAACAACTTGGATCACCTTCTATACTAAGAATAAATAGATACATATTTACTGACCAATGCTAAATGGCTAACTAAGTTAGCTATTATAACATTTTTTACCGTTTAAAAAAAGATTTGAGCATGCTCATGACCTGAAAAAATTTCTAAGATTTATTTAGACTGAGCTATATCATCAAGTCATAATGGTCACAGGTATATATGCTGAACATTTAATCAAAATGGCGTTTGAACATATTTTAATTTATGATTTTAATAGGCTATAGATTTTGTTGATAACTCTGCTACATAAATAATAGTTCAACTTAATTTTTTCAAGAATTATTTATAGCTGGTTGAAGTGTTTTTGATTATTACTAATGTTTGATATAGGTTTACCATTTTTATAGTGAATATTTATTATTTTGTATATTATTTGTAAATAATGGGGATTATTTAAGTCATCTAGATTTTGCAAATAATGTAGTTATTTTTACAAATAATGCTTTAGAGCTTCAGAAAATGTATATCAGATGAAACTAAGAAGGTAAATGTTAAAAAGACTAAAGTAATGTTTAATGGATTTTCTCAAAAGAAGAAAATAAAGATTGATAATGATGAGTTAAAAAGAAATTAGCAATTACAACTATTTTGGTCAGATTATTACTATAGATGGAAACATAATGGATGAAATTAATCATAGAATTAAACTTGATTGAAGTGCATTTGATAGAAATAATTTAATATTAAAAGGAAATATGCCTATGTGTTTGAAAAGAAAGATTTTTTAATAGATACATTTTGCCAATTCTTACTTAAGGATCTGAGACTTGTCCACTTAACAGAAGAGCAATACAGAGACTTCAGACCATTCATTAAAGAATGGAAAAATGCATGTTAGGAATAGCAAGAAGAGATCGAAAACAAAATACAGGTGTGAGACAACAAAGAGGTGTTTATTACTGTCATCATTGAAAAAATTAAAGAGACTTAAGCGGAGTGGACTGGACATATTCTAGAAGAGAACAGTTGAAATCAACCCAGATGCCAGGAGAATGTAAAAGACCCAGAAAGAGACCACGTGTGAGATGAATGGATGAATTAAGGAAATGTGCTGAGATGATATGGAGAAGTGAAGCTAAAGATCGGAGAGGATGGATTGAAAATTTGGAGAGACCATCATTCTGTAGTGGATCGATAATGGTTGAAAATGATTATGATGATATTATTTGTGCAGAGAGAGTTGCTCTGTTCTATAGTTAAATGTTTTTACAGATTAATAGTTACATTCTTATCTATAGTTTATTGTAAAAGTATTTAGTTAATTCTAATATTATAAATAACAGAAGAATTTGTCGCGCGGGAAGTTGCATAATATTTGAGACCGGAAGTGACAGAGTTGAATTTTGATATAGAGACGTTTGTTTTTTGAATCTGTCATTTAAACTATTTCATTAAACTTGCAGCAAGTCTGTTATTAATGCATATAGATTGTTATTTAAGTGCTTGATTGCCATGTGACCTCCCGAGCAATTAACCATAACGATTATTTTATTTTATTAATAATTTTAATTATAATTAAAGTGCAGTTTGAAGACATTTTTCAACAAATTATATTTTAATTATTGAACTTTAAAAAAAAAATGTAAAAAATAATTTATTTTTTTTTAAAAAAAAAAACGGTTCACAATAATAACGAATTCGTTTTTTTTTTTAAAAAAAAAAGTCTATCTTTTCATTTTTTTTTTTTTTAATATGCAGTTTTGCTTGCTTTTAAAAAAGTTAAAAATAAGAAAAAGAAATCAAAGTATAAGATTAGGAACTGCTCTTTTTCTCTTTCATTCAGGAAGTAATTTCTTAGTTGTTATATCAACAGAACTGGCCTCCGATGAAGAGAAACAATTCTTATCAGGGCATTTCTTGAAAATATTTCGTTCATATGGATTTTATTGATTTTGTTTATTCTTCTAGCTGAATTATGATTGACAATGAAGTTCAACGAATACATCTATCGTTTCAATATTGTGCATTTTATAATAGAAGATTTGAAATCAATAACTGACATCAGGTGCATAACGAATTAGAATATTATAAAGAGCAGAGATTAGGCAATATATATGGTGAAACATTGATATCCAAAGAAACAAAATAAACTTATATGTATATGTGCATGTTTATATATATGTAACAACGTGTGCGGAATGTAATATGCATTAATTAACGTCTGCTTTTTTTTTAAAATTATCATTCCGCCGTAAGCATTTTTTTGACCATAATTTAGCTGGGATGTATAATACAATATATATATATTACACTATAATATTATCATTATACAATGACAAATTAAACAACCACTTTTTTTTTTTTATAAAATATATATGTTCTCCAACATTATAAATAAATGCATAAAACTTCTTATTTCTTTCCAAAAACTTTATTTCCATATATTAACTAATGAATATATATATATAAATTCACATATTACACATTTCCAACGTCTCAACTGTTTTTTACACAATTACAGTCATTTTCAAGGATCTACAAGAAAAAAATACATATCTTTACATAATACTCTAAATACAAAATCTCTTTCTTATAATAACACATCAAATTCATTATAGTAAAACATACTAATTATACATAATTATATTTTTACTTCTCCTCCTCCCCTCTACTTCTTTATTATAAAACTTCCTTTTTTTACATATTAATTATAAATTTTCAAAAATATTAGAAACCATCTAAAACACCAATAAACAAAAAACTATTTAATTCAATTTAACATACTCCTAATTATAAATTTATTTCTTCCTTTAACTATTTTATCTAACTTCCCTATCAATTATCTACATTTCCTATCTACACTTTTAAATCTTTTTTTTTTCAAGTGTCATAGCATAAGCCGGGACGCAGGCCGCAACCCAGGCAACTGCTTGTAAGGCAGTCGCGCTGACCTCTCGACCACCAATGCAAAACTACTTTTAAATCTTTTAGATGATTTTTAATATTTTTGAAAATGTATTTTTAACATGTAAAAAAGGAAGTTTTATAATAAAGGAAATAGAGAAAGGGAGAAGTAAATAAAAATATAATTATGCATAATTAATATGTTTTATTATAATGAATTTGATGTGTTAATTAATGTTAATATAAGAAAGATTTTGTATTTAGAGTATTACATAAAGATATGCATTTTTTGTTGTTGTAGATCCTTGAAAATGACTGTAATGGCATAAAAAACAGTTGATACATTGGAAATGTATAATCCCATATTCTTAAATCATCAATTATTTTATACCAATAAAGTTATTTTTTGAAATTAAATTAATATATGGAAATAAAGTTTTTGGAAAGAAATAAGTTTTATGCATTTATTTATAATGATGTATCATATTATGCTATGGTGTGTTACTTGGTGTATCATATGACGTTCGAGTATCTAAGTGATGAGCTAAGCAGAATTGTACCATTTAATTAACTTGAACTTTTTATGTTTTATATTTTTCATTTGAGAATTGATCAAGAACCTTTAACTTTTTCTATTACTGCATTAAAGTATTCACAGTTTTGAGGAAAAAAGGAAAAGAAAATTGAAATCTTACTTCGGACAAAAAATATGCTTTAACTCTTCTTTGGTGCTCAGATATTGTAATTTTTTTAAAATCCTTACTCATTTTGATCAAACTTTTGATTTTCTACCTTTCTTAATATTCATTCATTTCCTTAAATATTTTTATTAGAATAACCTTTATTCTATATCTTATTTTATTATTTTATATTTTTATATCGCTTTCCCATTTTTTTAAAAATTCTCTCTCATAATTTTTCAGCTGACATATTTTTAAAATTTAGTGGTATTTGCTAGGGTGACACATTCTTAAATGAACTAAAAATAAACTATTCTGTTTGAAGTATATTGAAATTAAAGTATATGTGATTTAATGCAATGGTGGAGAGGTGGATTCTGGAACACAGGTTCATGAATTGCAGTTTTATCGTTGTCACTTTTCACGTTTTTGCAAATTCTTATGAATTTCCTAACAATAAACCATTAAATTATTTTACTATATTAAAATGCTAAATTTTATAAATTACAATAAACTTGGTAACTAGTAGGATAAGCTGACAGATTTCAAAACCATTATTATCTTATGCAAAAGAAGGATGATGAGAACATTAGAAAGAGTCTATCTTGAATCATTTGAAAGTTATACATATGCTTCATATCCATTTTTTTTTTAAATTGATTTTTTTATTTGCAACAGTTTATAAATTGTACTAAAAAATATTACTACTTATTATTTTCTTATTTACATATTCTATTTCTTCCATTGTTGAAACTTTCTTAAGTAAAGAATACATATGCATGCACATGTATAATTTATATTCACATATGCACTGTTTTGAAATGTATTTATTTATATGTAATAAAAATTGCATGGTTATAGCACATATACTATGGCATATAGTTTAAGTTCAACTCCACTGAATCTTAGATATTTTTTTCCAAGTTTCATGTAGGTTTAAATCCCCCCCCCCCATACATTTGTTTTACAGCTAACCTAGATAACCATACAATATTAATAAGAAAAAGAGCATCTATATGTTATTAATTGGAAATAAAGATGCCAAATTAATCTGGGTTGCTCAGATGAATATTAGTGCATTGATTGTAAAACAACAACATTCTAATATGATGTGGTTTTTCCACTTCTAGCAGTAAATGACACTCCTACAACCACAGAGCCCATGATTTTTTATTATCTTTTCATACTTTAATGGAATACAATAACTTTCTATTTTCTATTTATTTATATGTTATGTTTAATTAAAAAAAAGCAATCAATGCATGTATAATTAGAATATAATGTAGTATTTAGATGTTTTAAGCTTATTGCACCTTTTTTGATAGTTTTTTAATCAAATGTTATTTTAAAGGAGACTGTTTTAAATTAAATTAAATCTGTGTTGTTTTTTTATAATGTTATTTAAAATGACTAGTCTAGAGAGGACATTTCTAATAGCAAAAATTATCCAAATAAAAAAATATATTACTATTTGTGCGCCACACTTTATCTATGGCTACAGGACTTGCTTGATTTAAGACCAGATCATATAGTGAAATATGGAAAATGTATGTTGATAATTATAAGGAGGAATCAAAAATAAAACACATGGGGAAGAGAACAAATAGTATTTAGTGATATTCTTCAAAAAAATTGATAATATGGAATGGAGCTTGTTTGGTTAGATTGTTAGAAGAGATGATAATAGATGGACATCTTAAATGGGATCTCAAGATATTTTAAAATACTTAGAAAGAGTCCATTGTAAGATGGATGGATGAGATAAGGGAAGTTTGTTTGATATGACATAGAGAAGAAAATATAATCACAGTAAGTGAATTAAACTTGGAGAAAGCTTCATTTGGCAGTGAATTGACAGTGATCAAAAATGATAATTACAAACTAATATATATATATATATTATGTATACTAAAAATAAACCTATTCATTAATAAGAAATATACCATTCCCAAAATTTATTAAAGTAATCTCAGGTTATAATATTGAAGCCATTCTTTTCTGTAATCCCTATTTCCTCTATACATTAAATATTTTTAGATTGCATCATTTTCTATTGATGTTCTATCAAGAATATAATGAAATATTCACTAGTATTATAAGTAAATCTGCCAATATTTTTTTGCTATTATATTAAAATGAATTATTAAATTATAATATGTGGCCAAAAAAATCATTTTAATAACAACTACTTTTAAGCTATTATCTTGATAGTATAATGTAGTTAAAGGTATTTTTAAATGCTTAAGTAACAATATCTAATCATTTGTATAATTTTATAATGAAATTCATAAAGAGTTATAAGTAAAATAAACATGGTGTGAAATGTCAGAGAAAAGCATTAAAGTCAGCAATGATATTTTGCATAGTATTTACTTGTGGTAAGAATTTTGGTGAGGTTCCCAGATGATGATAAGAGTCATGTATAACTAGCAGCGAGTGATAGTGAAAAATCTATGATTGCTTAAATAAATGATGAAAATATGAGGGAATCAGCATTATTTTTGAGAATATTTATTATTTAAAACACACTATAAAACTGTCCTACTACTCTGCCAAATAACCTTTTGATGATTGGAACAACTAAAGAGCTGTAAAGAACATTTCTCTTTATCATATTCTATAACCTTCTAGTATAAGCTTGAATTATAACTGGATGCTATTTTCAGGCCAGTTTTTGACTTATAACCTTCATCAGGAAAAATTACATTTAAATCTAGGTTTAATGGCTTTTATGCATCTAGTGTTCATCTTTAATTAATTTATATCTTGAAATTCAAATTATCAAAGGTTTTGAATCTAAGCCAACCTTGTTGCATAGATCTAAGCCTGGGCCAGCAATTACATTTTAATGACTTCAGTTTTATAGTAATTGTAGATCCTTTAACATTTTGGTATAGATTGATAGTTTAAAGGAGTTAAAAGTGGCTACTAAATGCATAAGTGGATTAATTTCAGTATTGGATTCTAATTTTCCATAAATAAGATCATAAGCCAGAAATTCAACTGAAGTTGTGAATTTAATATAGTACTAACATAAAAAATTTGTGGATAACTCAAGTTTATAGTAGATGATTCTAAAATATAGTGAATAGAATTTTGTGAAAGTACATTACAAATAAGCTTAGAAAGTCATGATATTTCATTAGTAAAAAGTCAAGAAAAATTAAAGTGTTTATAGAGTCATTTGAGATACAAAAATAACTTTATTGTGTGATAAAGTTCCATATTCCAAATTCACTTATACTTCTCAAGATTTATTATGTAAACTAATAATCTTTCAACAAATTAACAGTTCATAGTAAAGCATTATTATTGACATATTTGAAGTCAATAAACAAAAATTTTGCAGGTGTGTAGGAAAGTGACAGAAAAATTCAAGAGTCTGATGCTGAAAGATTATTATAGTCAATATATACTTGTGGTATGTGATGATAAATTTTTTTATCTGTTATATTAGAATTTCTAGTTGTGTAAAAATGACCAATAAGTTTTTTTATGAGAAAAAATTCTCATTTTATCTATGACTAAAATAAAAATAAAAACTTGAAATTTATAATAGAGTTATTGATAAGATTATTTAAACCTAATTATAAAGACAACAGAAATGTAATTTTTACAGGTAAATAAATTCCAACTATTTTTAAACGATATTAGTGAGAGTTAAGTGTTCTTTTTTTCTGCCACAGTAATACCCTCATGGAAGCACTGAGTAAATGTCATTTTGAAAATAAATGTAAAACCATATCAGGTAATATATATTTAGATATAATGCTAATATATATTGAATAATTGCAAAGGCAAGAGAATGCTGAAATTTCTTAGGAAAATAGATGCATCACAATATTTCATTGTTTTTATGGAAAACCTTCATAAAGCTGTAGTTAGAATAGGGTGCAGTGAATCAGATTGATTTTAGATTATAATGGAATTAGGTTGCATATTGTTGAAAACCCATTTGGATAAGGAAAATGGGAAGTAAACATTGGTGGAAGAATTATAAACAATCTCAGATATATGTTAATGACATCACACATATTGAAAACAAAGAAAACCTTAAGATTTCCATTAATTAACTGAATAAAAAGATAAGATTATGGTCAAATATGAAAAAGACTAAGATTTTGATAATAAATTCAGTCTCTAAATTCAAAATTGTAGTAAATTTAAAGAAGTTTAGACTATTAGATCATTCAATTATAACAAAATATCCAATAGTGATGAGATTCATTGCACATTAACATTTAGCTAGAATCTTAGTAGAAAATCTGGAATATATATATATAAAAGTATATTTTTAAAAGACAAATATTGCAGTTGTTCAAACTAAAGTGTTTCCAGAATTTTATGTGGGTATAATAATTGGACCCTGAATAATGATAATGGGGAAATCAATGATGTTTTGTTTTTGATGCTATAGTGTTGTTGAAGAATTTTGAGTTACACTGGACTGCAATAAAAACAAGTGAATATTTGATCAATTTGGACCAAATTTTTGCTTTTGAAGCTCACATATTCAGTGGAAGTTATCCCAGTTTGGTAATTTCATGAAACAGTTTAATTCCACTTAAAAAGGATGTAATAGTTGAAAATGAAGAAAGAAGAGAATGTCTAGCAGTGATATAGATAGACTCCATTATCAGTGGATGCATTTATGTGAAAAATCAAATAAATGATTGGTCAGTTTGAAGACATACTATTTCTGTGATTACGATAAGATATACCAGCTAAATAATAAATTATATAAAGTCATACCTATTAGCAGTTGTTTACAAAAATTTTCAATTTCTTACTTTATATCTCTCTTAATTCTTCTCCATCTTTTTACTGCCCCCCCCCCCTTTTATTCATCAGTATTACAAATATTTTTTTATAATTCTTTTGTTTTACTATCTTTTTCCTATACTATTTGTTTTCAATATTTAATTATTCTTAATTATTGTTATTTTTTTCTAAATCGATAATTAATTCTACTGCTTTCAAGGTGAAAACTTAATACATGTTCATCTATACCTTATTATAATTAATAGTATTAAAACCAACATTTTTTTTTTCTCATTTGATATTTTAAATAATTATTACTGATTATATTAAAGAAGTGATCTTTATCTTTGAGTTAGGGATGGAGTGGCGGTATACAATTCTGCGTAACTATATGTTTTTAATTGAATATGTATTTATAACATTTTGAGCAATTGTATACAACAGGTGTTGATTAAAAAAATAACTATTAAAAAAACCTAGAACTATTATAATCTTTTTTTAAAAAATTCTTTATATTGAAATGGAACAGTAAAATTTAGTTTTATTAATTTATTTTCATTGTTTTATTATATTTGGAGAGGGGGGGGGATTACATATTCACACATATTATTAAGCTATTTTCTCAACTGCCATGTGAGTGAACAAAATAATAAATAAATGCCAGTTTTGGAATTTCATGACAATTGATATAGTTACTATGACTGAGTTATTTCTTCTCTCTGTTGTTATTTAACGTCATTAAATTGATCCTGATGATTATATTATTTTTAAAGTGACATATCAGTTTGATTTTTTTTACGTTAGCCAATGACTGTAAAGATTCATTTATCACACTGCTCGTCTTTTTTTTTTTTTAGCATCAACATTTCTAAGCATATTCATAATACGTTTAACTTAATATTTCAAGAATATTTATAAAACTTTCAAATTAGTTTAAGACTGATTTTTTTCCATGCAACTTAAAATTATTTTTTGATTTTGACATGACTATGATTAACTGTTGCCAACACCATTCTATATTGCTGCTATCTAATGCAGATATTAACAATAAGATATTAAAAAAGAGTAGTTGTGACTTACGCCCAATATGGCTACTGAGCAACGCAGCAGTACCATCAACAACCCTCAAGAAGCTTGCAAGTGATAAATTTCTATCCGAAAATCGCTGAAATCGACAAAATTAAAATGCCTGAGGCAAAAATAAATCAAACAAATCTTTCTAAAAAAGTAAATAAAACAAATAGAAAGCAAAGCAAAATATAATTAAGATAAAAAATGTAGATTCTTTTATGAAGAATTGTTAGAGCATGGAAAGTGAAATCCAATGCTAGATAATTTACTAAATTGGCTATAGACCTGATTACTTGCAAAAAAATTATGATTTTGTTTGTGATTTGAAAAATATCTCTAAAATTCACTCAGTCTTAAACTCTAACTCTAGTTTGTAAATATGGCATAAGATCCTTCAAAATTCAAATGTTTGTGCATTTGTTTTATTAGCAATGGATGCCATTTTTTTGTATTATATTAT
Source organism: Epiperipatus broadwayi (assembly GCA_028023455.1). NCBI lineage: Eukaryota > Metazoa > Onychophora > Udeonychophora > Euonychophora > Peripatidae > Epiperipatus > Epiperipatus broadwayi. The sequence continues at coordinate 13,742,099 of JAQFVV010012396.1, forward strand.
TTTTATTTGTAAGTAGTATTGACTTTTAAATTTATCTCTCTCCCTAAAAATAAGACACACCCTGGGAGAGATTAGCCACAGAGTATTGTAAATGTGGATTAAGTATAAAATAATCATTATGTCTAAATAATAACAATTATGTTATCATATTATTAATAGAATTTTAAAATATTACATTGAAATTTTTGTCTTGGGTTAAAAAGTATAGCTTTTGTATCTTTCATCTTTGATAATTATCAATTTTTTTTATTGTACAATACAAAAATTGCTTATAGAAAATGCTAAAAAATACATCTCCTTACTAATCTGTTTTAATTTTACTCGTACTTATTCTCATACCAAATCTATAACATGCATATAAATTACCGCAGTGTACTTTATAACATTTAAGCCTTAAAAAATATGAAGGAAATTTTATTGAAATATTGCCTATTTCTGTAATGAATTTTTCTACATCTATGGATCATAAACTTTTGAAGACTTTAAATAACAGCATTCTTTTGAAGACTTTCAACAATAGAATTCTTTTATTACTGATCATAGAAATTTATTGTTATTGTGCAAAATGGTTATTTACCATGTCTTTTTTATTTTCATGTATATATACACTTTTTAAACAAAATGTAACACTGAAATTGAAGAAAGGAATGTTGATTCTATATATTAAATTTGCTTATGATGTGAATACTTGCAGAAAGCAAAATTGATTTTAATAACATAATGAACAGGATTATGAAATTTGTAACAAATTTGATATGAGAATAATATGAATAAAATTAAAGGAGCATATTTGTAAGCATATATAAATATAAGAACAGTAGAAAAGTAATTCAGAAATTCATTCAATTATTTAAATTGTAATCATTATCAACTAAATTTATACAGGCAAGCAGTAAAATGGCATATAATTTTTCAGGTTATCTGATATTAGACTGATTATTTGTAGCATTTATATACAGTCATAGAATAAATGATGGTCTTTGTTTAGTCTGTTTTCTAAAGAATAATTTGATTCAACAATCACATGATTACCATTCTTTATGCTTACACAAACTATTTTCACAGAGGCTAAACTCTCCATACAGTATTGCCAATTAGTACAAGCCAGAGTAATCAATGGATGCAAGAAGGTTTGTGCATAAAATCCCTATCTAGTATTAAGATCTAGATGTAGTACTCTCAGATTCAAAGCTCTTCACTGATGAAAGCCATAAGCTAGAAACTAGTCTTGGAATATTGGATGAGTAGACACTATATAGGGATTTTATGCACAAATCTTCTTGCATCCATTGACTACTCTGGCTTGCACTGAGTGGCACTACTGTATGGAGAGTTGATTCAACAATATATGACTTTTGCAACTGCATATTATTTGATAAATAATACTGCTTTTGTTTTTTTAGTAGTAGTGATTTTTAGAATTATTAATTAATATATAAAAGTCATAATTTAGATGAATCATGATCAGTTATTTTACAAATGTATAAAAAATGCTATCAATATAATACTACTTCAGTTTTCTTTGATCATGAAAAATCTTATAACTTTAAATTTATCTCCAATTCAAATTGTAGAAAAATATTTTATGAAGAAAACACAGTAAGAGAAAAATTTAAAAAAAAAAAATCTTATAAATCAATTTAAATATTGTATAATAAATAGACAATCTGCTAATACTGATGCACACAGTTCATGGAAAATCACATGATATCTGTTTTTGTGTTCACAAGCTCAGTTGATAATGATTTCATTTCAAGTAATTGAAAGTACTTCTGTTTACATTTTTTATTATTACTATTTTAATTTTTTTTAGTAGGTAACATTATTTTATATATAAATTAAGTAAAAAACTTTTTTGATTAATATAAGAAAATATGTAACATTCAAAGTTTGCATAAATACAGATTAATAACTAACAAAAAATAATTTAACTATAAGTATTATGGTGAATATTTGGATTTTCAGAAGGTCAGCAACAAGATACCAATTATAATAACAAATTCACAAAAGCCTTAATATTTCCTATTTCAAGATAAATTCACAAAAACTTTAATATCAATGAAAATTTGGCTTTATATAAAAATCTACTGTGAGACAATGCATTTTTATGATTTTATATTTCTATCTTTATATCTTTTAATTAAACTTAGGACTTTTTTGATTGGTTGAGTTAATGAGATAAATATTATCTTAATCTTATTCATTTAAAAAAAAAAATAGCAACAAAATTATTTAAATATTTAAATGTTTAGTATTTTAAGGGGGGGGGGGGGGGATCTCTACAACAAAATTATTTAAATATTTAGTAAGATTCTTGTTAGGTTTGGCATTACTATATCTAATTTAATGGCCAAAGTTATGGACTAGCTGCCATCATTTTTGATCATTTGGCAAAATGATGTATATTAAAACAAAGTAATATAGATTTCACTAGCTATGAGTTGGATACTATATAGACAGTACTCCTGTAAATAATGGCAAGTAGTTAGAAAATAGTCTTGGATTGGTTAGGTGTCATTGTAGTTTTATACTGATGCCTTTATGTTTTTTGGTTAAACCCTGTAACTTTTCTGATTGGCTGAGCATCCTTTCAAGTCAAGTTAAACTCTATCTTTATTCTCTTTAGTAATCTAGCATCTTTTTGTTTATTATCTTTTGATTTGTATGTAGCTGATGAATTTCTTTTTTAAGTTAGAATTTTAATAAATAATCAATAAATGTATTTCCGGCTATTCTTAACCATATGTTGAAGAAATCAAAATAACATTATCAATGAAATGAATGTTTTTATGCACTCATCATAAAATAAAAATAATTATAATATGACATAGTTCTCACTATCGATCCAAAAAATCTATATACATATGGATACTGAGTTTATGGTTTATATTTATGTTATTATGTAAGATGGATGAATGAAATACAGAAATTTTCTGGAATATGGAGACGAGATACTGTGTACCAAAAAAATTAGATTAAGCTTGGAGAATTTCATGGTTAAAATGTGATGATGATGACAGTAATAATAAAGAACAAGTACTACTTATTGCTTTTTTTTAATGTGTATGTACAGACGTTGTCTTATTTAATTTAACGCAAGAGTACAAACAAGAACTCATGAACTGAAAGATTATAGGTCAAAAGTCAACTTATCATTTTTTGACACTGAAATATTTCACAATTTCATTAGTAATTAACCATTTAATAATTTACTATTGTTTTTCTGTTTTACTTTTTTTTAAATAAAAACAATGAAATCCTTTATTTTACAAAAACTTGGCATACACTTGATTATATATTTAAATACGCCCATGATAAAAATATCCCACAAATGTCCATTATTTAACACCTATAAGTCATGTTTAAAATATTAAGGTGTTTAAGAAGAGTATTTTAAGTTAAAAATACAAGTCTCAATAAATAAATGCCATCAGTAAATAATGTATAATTAAATAATTTTACTTAATACTAATTGATATTTTTAATAATAAAAAAAAGAGAGGGGGGGAGACTAATTACTGAGGAATTTATGCTTCTGTGGGGTAGTTTGAGGCTAAGCCTGCAGGAATATTGTCTTTTTACTAATAAATAATAATCTAATTTTACTGTTTTCAATTTTTTAAATTAAAATTTATATTGTCTAGAATGAATTTATATAGTTTTTTTCTATACCTATTTTTAAACTTATTAACGAATTTTATTTGATAGTTTTTTTACTTTATTTATTGTAGTCTTATTATTATTTCTGAAATTATTTTATCTAGTTATTCTTAATTCTTTTATAGCTAAAGGGACCACGAAAAACAATTTTCAGCATATTGATCTCTTGAAGTTCAAAATTAATAAACAATTTTTAACTGACGTACATATTTTTCTATTTGTTTAAATTTATATATATATATGACTATTATCCCAAGGGAATTAAGGTGAATAGTTGACAGACTTGTCTGTTGCTCTCTTTAATACACTTTATTCTAACATTTTAATATATATATATTTTTATATGTCAATGCGTTGACCTGGAAGCGAACCCGGGCCGGCTGCTTGGAAGGCAGCTACGCTAACCGCTAGACTACCAACGCTTGATAACATTTTAATATTTAGTGTTAAGAACTTGCAATTTCTAAATATTTAAAATATTAATCATGGATAAATTGCAATGATTTAAAATGAATTAATTAAAGAAGTTAGTTTTTCGTATGGAATGTCTTTAATCACAGGCTATTTATTTTAATGTTGGATGATGACCATCTTTTGTGGATATATGTTATTTCAAATTGTTGTTTGTTTGGAAGTAGGGAAGGGGTATTACATATTACATTGTTATACTATTTTTCGTGGCATTCTCCTTTTGTATATAAATATGTAAAAATTATCTGATGCAGACAATATTAACAAAGGAAATAACGTGCTACCAGTTTTACATAAAAAAAATTATTATTTGTTTGTCTGAAATAATGGCATTAATAATAATGAATGAATTGTGTTCTATGTGGTTTAGTGTAATCGTAGAGAAATTCTGGAATTCAAGTTCCATAAATCATGGTTCAATTCTGTAATATTTGATGCTCAAATTTCTTATGACTTTGAGCAATAGATCATTGGATTGATCTATTGCTCAGTAATTCGCATTGGGATTCACATTAAGTTTGGGCATCAGAAATAACTGAGTTGAGCCATAATACGCATGTAAATACATTTCATAATATATTTATTAATACATGAAAACAAATATACATTGGCATATTTCTGATATTTACAATGATTACACTTCATCTGCTACTGTTGATAATATATAACTCCTAGTTCTAGGATGAACTGTAGAAGTAGGAACTGCACATACCCTTGTAGGTTTCCTACCATTTTCAGCCATACTGTGACAGCCTATTTTGTATGTAGGTCTAGTGATATTTCTGGCTGCACTTGTCAGCTTGTCTTGTTAAAACAGGCAAAATTCTTCATACAGTAGTGCTGCTCAATGCAAGCCAGGATAATCAATAGATGGAAGGTTTGTGCATAAAATCTCTGTCTAGTGCCTAGTCATTCAATATCCCCAGACTAGTTTCTAGTTTGTGGCTTTCATCAGTGAGGAGCCTTGGATTTGAGATTACTACACCTAGATCTTAGGATCTCTCACCGATAAAAGCCACAAGCTAGAAACTAGTCTGGGGATATTTGATGAGTAGGCATTAGATAGAGAATTTATGCACAAATTTTCTTGCATCCATTGAGTACTCTGGCTTGTACTGAGTAGCACTATTGTATGGAGAGTTTTGTCTGTTTTATCAGCTTGAGCAAGCATAAGAAATGATGATCATGTGATGTCAGCTTGTCTTGTGTCAGTATTTACTTCTAGCAGCTTCCAATCCTGAACATGGACTTGCTTCATTGTGTCAATCATTTTGCTTAACAGCTATTGTCTGGAAAATGTAGATTCTGTTATTCAACTCTGTGACAATAGTTCTCTGATGAGCATGTATGGAGAACATGAATACTGCTGTTCAGCTTCGTGACAGTAGTTCTCTGAACTCACCTCCAAAAAGCTTGGCTATTTATTGGCAGATCACTATACCTAATAGAAACATATTCAGTGAGCATAATCACCTATTGGCCTGTTTTTACCATTGGTTATGCATTATCTATTTGTATATATATATATATTTGTTAGAGGTGATGAATGCTCAGTTTGATCTAATAAGATGGGAATCTGAACTAGTCCATTATTTGAAGGCAAGGTGAGATATGCCAAGTTATAAAACTTTAATTCTAGAGGCAGTTACTTTAACACTGCAATAAATTATGTAAACTTAATGATATTAATAACACAAAAATTAAACAACCCACTACAAGAGGGGGATATTTTGCCTTTATTGTTAGCGAGTAACCACTCATGTTTAATTTCAAATTTTTTTTATATTAATGGTATTAGTATAGCATTAATGTCCTTATTCATGGCAAATTAATTGAAGAACATGTTGTGAAAATGTTTTTTGTAAACTTTTTATTTTTATGATCCAGTTATAAAAATTTTTTTAAATGTTAACTTCAGGCCTTTCAGCAACTGTTAAGACCCTTTGTTACAACCATATATGGAATACATCATAAAATAAACTTGAATAATTAGCAAAAAAGAAACAAAAAGATTTTAGACTTTAGATATGCATAATAAGGAAAAAGCAGGAATAATAAATTGAGAAGTTAATAAAAATAGAGCATCATTACAAAGTCAACATAAAAATATTTAAAAGTACAAATGTATATCTGTGATATAAGTATCGATAGTAGCACAGAGGAATGTTCTATGTGGCTTTGCATGATTAGTTTAAAAAATGGCAGAAATGTAAAAAAATATATGCTAGTACTTAAATCTTTATTATCAATCAAACAATATTAAATTTATGTAAAATGTGTTCATTTTGTTCATTAGTTTTCTCCCTCCCCTTTCCTCATGAAAACAATGAAAATGAATTTATTTCATTTATAGAAAGGATTAAATACACATCATTAGTTTTTTGTAGCTGAAATTTTTTTTTTTTTAAAAAAATCAAGATAGCATATATGTATGAAACAATTGTTTATTTGTTCAAAGAGAGAGAGAGAGAGAGAGAGAGAGAGAGAGAGAGAGAGAGAGAGAGAGAGAGAGAGAGAGAGAGAGAGAGAGAGAGAGAGAGAGAGAGAGAGAGAGAGAGAGAGAGAGAGAGAGAGAGAGAGAGAGAGAGAGAGAGAGAGAGAGAGAGAGAGAGAGAGAGAGAGAGAGAGAGAGAGAGAGAGAGAGAGAGAGAGAGAGAGAGAGAGAGAGAGAGAGAGAGAGAGAGAGAGAGAGAGAGAGAGAGAGAGAGAGAGAGAGAGAGAGAGAGAGAGAGAGAGAGAGAGAGAGAGAGAGAGAGAGAGAGAGAGAGAGAGAGAGAGAGAGAGAGAGAGAGAGAGAGAGAGAGAGAGAGAGAGAGAGAGAGAGAGAGAGAGAGAGAGAGAGAGAGAGAGAGAGAGAGAGAGAGAGAGAGAGAGAGAGAGAGAGAGAGAGAGAGAGAGAGAGAGAGAGAGAGAGAGAGAGAGAGAGAGAGAGAGAGAGAGAGAGAGAGAGAGAGAGAGAGAGAGAGAGAGAGAGAGAGAGAGAGAGAGAGAGAGAGAGAGAGAGAGAGAGAGAGAGAGAGAGAGAGAGAGAGAGAGAGAGAGAGAGAGAGAGAGAGAGAGAGAGAGAGAGAGAGAGAGAGAGAGAGAGAGAGAGAGAGAGAGAGAGAGAGAGAGAGAGAGAGAGAGAGAGAGAGAGAGAGAGAGAGAGAGAGAGAGAGAGAGAGAGAGAGAGAGAGAGAGAGAGAGAGAGAGAGAGAGAGAGAGAGAGAGAGAGAGAGAGAGAGAGAGAGAGAGAGAGAGAGAGAGAGAGAGAGAGAGAGAGAGAGAGAGAGAGAGAGAGAGAGAGAGAGAGAGAGAGAGAGAGAGAGAGAGAGAGAGAGAGAGAGAGAGAGAGAGAGAGAGAGAGAGAGAGAGAGAGAGAGAGAGAGAGAGAGAGAGAGAGAGAGAGAGAGAGAGAGAGAGAGAGAGAGAGAGAGAGAGAGAGAGAGAGAGAGAGAGAGAGAGAGAGAGAGAGAGAGAGAGAGAGAGAGAGAGAGAGAGAGAGAGAGAGAGAGAGAGAGAGAGAGAGAGAGAGAGAGAGAGAGAGAGAGAGAGAGAGAGAGAGAGAGAGAGAGAGAGAGAGAGAGAGAGAGAGAGAGAGAGAGAGAGAGAGAGAGAGAGAGAGAGAGAGAGAGAGAGAGAGAGAGAGAGAGAGAGAGAGAGAGAGAGAGAGAGAGAGAGAGAGAGAGAGAGAGAGAGAGAGAGAGAGAGAGAGAGAGAGAGAGAGAGAGAGAGAGAGAGAGAGAGAGAGAGAGAGAGAGAGAGAGAGAGAGAGAGAGAGAGAGAGAGAGAGAGAGAGAGAGAGAGAGAGAGAGAGAGAGAGAGAGAGAGAGAGAGAGAGAGAGAGAGAGAGAGAGAGAGAGAGAGAGAGAGAGAGAGAGAGAGAGAGAGAGAGAGAGAGAGAGAGAGAGAGAGAGAGAGAGAGAGAGAGAGAGAGAGAGAGAGAGAGAGAGAGAGAGAGAGAGAGAGAGAGAGAGAGAGAGAGAGAGAGAGAGAGAGAGAGAGAGAGAGAGAGAGAGAGAGAGAGAGAGAGAGAGAGAGAGAGAGAGAGAGAGAGAGAGAGAGAGAGAGAGAGAGAGAGAGAGAGAGAGAGAGAGAGAGAGAGAGAGAGAGAGAGAGAGAGAGAGAGAGAGAGAGAGAGAGAGAGAGAGAGAGAGAGAGAGAGAGAGAGAGAGAGAGAGAGAGAGAGAGAGAGAGAGAGAGAGAGAGAGAGAGAGAGAGAGAGAGAGAGAGAGAGAGAGAGAGAGAGAGAGAGAGAGAGAGAGAGAGAGAGAGAGAGAGAGAGAGAGAGAGAGAGAGAGAGAGAGAGAGAGAGAGAGAGAGAGAGAGAGAGAGAGAGAGAGAGAGAGAGAGAGAGAGAGAGAGAGAGAGAGAGAGAGAGAGAGAGAGAGAGAGAGAGAGAGAGAGAGAGAGAGAGAGAGAGAGAGAGAGAGAGAGAGAGAGAGAGAGAGAGAGAGAGAGAGAGAGAGAGAGAGAGAGAGAGAGAGAGAGAGAGAGAGAGAGAGAGAGAGTTTCATTTTTAGAATATTCTCATAAATATATTTAATCTTTTTATATACATAAAATAAACTTTATTAATTGCAAGTAATGTATAAGGAAGAAAATTACATGACATATAATCTATAGCTTATAAAAAATTTAGTCATTATGACTAGTGTTTGAGGGCAGATAAAATGATTCAGTTATATGTAGATGAAAGTATACTTTATATCATTCTAAATTAATGAATAACTATAAAAAATATGTATTTGCCAAATTTTTTTCATAATACTTCTAGGTATTTTACTTTTAGGTATTTTACCACTCTTTATTCCTAATTTGGTTAAATTATTATGGAAGTATATGTAAAAGTTCTCAGCATTTACACACAGATTTAATCAATATCAATTAATTTTTAAAATCTTTAATTAATTTATTTTTTAATCTTTATCATTTTATATTTTTAATATGCTGATTAATCAAATGGAGAATTTAACTAAAAAGAATTACAAAATATAGAAATTTAATATTTCCTTTTTAATATTAGTTCAACACAATAATTATGTTTTCACAAAAATTTAGGATAAAATACTTATTGAACATGGAATCAACTAAAAGTATTATCTTTTGTTATTTTTTAATAGTAAGTTTTGACACAAATTTGACCAATTTAACACAATGATTACATTTTTAAAATTTCAAGATACATATTCTTTGAGTGCAGAACTATTTAAAAGTAAAAGTTTTTTGATATTTTTTTTCTCTAATAATTTGTAGCTCTTTATATGTCATTTTAACACCAGGATTACATTTATAAAAAAAAAAAAATCATATATGGATATATGTATCTTAACTTCTCCATCTAAAGTATAGATAATAGTATTCTGATTGAGTAAAACAGTCAATCATCACTCATAATGATTTGCTATTGTTTGCCATCTCCTTAACATTATACAGTAGAGACCATCTTAACATCGCATTAAATTTTATGATAAAGCTCTCATAAAATTTAATGATATCTTTATACTGTTAAGATTTATATTATTTAAATGGGAGTTAATACTTAAAAATTGTTAAAATTTAATAAAATAAAAAAAAGATTCAATAATAATAATAATAATAATAATAATAATAATAATAATAATTATTATTATTATTATTACTAATAATAATAATAATAATAATAATAATAAAAAAAAAAAAAAAAAAAAAAAAAAAAAAAAAAAAAATAAAAAAAAAAAAAAATAAAAAAAAAAAAAAAAAAAATTCAATAATAATAATAATAATAATAATAATAATAATAATAATAATTATTATTATTATTATTACTATTACTACTACTACTATTACTACTATAATAATATTATTATTACCATTAAAAAGAATGGATTGAAAACAACTTTTAAAAACTCCATTAGAAATCAAAGTCCTAGCTAACAGTTTTTATAGAGGAACAAAAAAAGAGATGTCATTACCAGATTTCAATTTCAGGCTGGTGAAAATTTGAGCTGTTTTTTATATTTGTTTTATTCTCTAGCCAAAAATATTTGGATATTCAATTACCAAACAATATTGAATAGTTAACTTGGATAGATGTAGATCTGTTAACTGAAAGAAAAATCATAGACTTGAAAAAAAACCCTCATATTTTATTCAGATGGAATTCAAACCCAAATGTTCTATCTCTGCTCTGTGAGACCTTAATATATATATATATATATATATATATATATATATATATATATATATATATATATATATATATTGTAATACTATGTATATGCAATGTATGAAGAAATGACATAACCCCAATCATTGGGAGGCAAATGTAATACTATGTATGATGCTACATAAGAAAGATGAAATTAATATAATACAATAGGATGCCTTAACTACATATGAAAAGATACACTTGCCTTAAACATAATAAAATGTAATAGAAAATATGATTGCTCCAATTGGTAGTGCCAAATGTAATAGTAAAATATACATATAAAGAAAAGTCCTAACAATTGAAATGGCCCCAATTAATAGTAACAAAGGTAATAGTACTTATTATGACATGCCATATACGTATAAAGAGAAAAGAAATTGCCTCAAAAATGAATATAATAAAATATACTAATTCCAGCCATTGAATATGAGTTACAATAAATCAGGTTATGATGTTTAACTGTATTTGAACAAATTACTAATTTATAAAGTTACAGATAATAAATGATCTACACTATAGAAAATATATTACTCATGAGTGAATAAACTCTAATCACTACTTATATTGTTACTTTAGCTAGCTATACAAAATAAACCTAAATACTACAGAGCATTGATTAAGGCATGTTAGTTGGTTAATTCTCAGGGTTAACTTAACTAACAATTTGATTAGTTAATAAATTATAAATTGGAACAATGGGAATTTTATTGAATCCAAAATATATATGTACAAATAAGATTACATGTAATTTAATATTTTCATTACTGATGGCTTATAAAAATAATCAATAATATACAAGATTATCATTTAGTCGAATGGATGAATTTTTCAACCAATTAATAACTGATGTACTAAAAAGAGAAAAGACAGATATTAATAAATTTCAAATAAAAACTCAAAGTCATTCTTTTATATAAAACAAATGATATAAGCTTTATTCCAAGATTGTGATTTTATATTTTTATAATAGCACACACACACACACACACACACACACATATATATATATATATATATATGGAAAACATAAAAACTGTTTTGTTTTTCAAATGCTCAATTTTTTTAAAATATAAATCAAATAAAAGTTTTACTGATAATAAACATAACTTGCAGTTTATATTTTACATAGGAATTGTATAAAACTGTCAAATTAAATCAATAAACAAATAAAAAATAAATTGATATTTTGTTAAATTAATAATTTAGGTTATAGATGTATTACTTTAAAGTTGGATCAACAAACAGGATGATTCAGAAGATAATATCAAGAGCTCCTTCCCCCTAAGCTATAAGGATTTATTCATTTTATTTTAAACCACATCTCTTATTAACCTAGCACAAATATATATGAAAATATTATATCTTCTCAGCCCTTATAGCTATATATAAAAATATTATATCTTCTACCCTTATGTATAAAAATTATATATATATATATATATATATATATATATATATATATATATATATATATATATATATATATATATATATAACACAACAACTTCTAAATACAAATGTGGTGATATTAATATATAACTTCAATATTTAACACTTTAAATGGACCCAATCCTTTCAAAATACATCTAATAATAATACAATTAAAATAATTGAAGAGTGGTTCTATAAAAATGTATATATTTATATACAAATCCTATGCAATTAAGTGTAATTTATTGTTTTCCAATCTAAATTGATACATGACATTTATTATTTAATATATATGTATGTAAAATGTGAATCAAATATTATATTAAATATATATATATATTATTACAATCGTTATTTTATCTTGGCATTGCAGTTTAAGATATAAAATTTCTTAAATAAAAAATAAACAAATATCTATATATTAAAAATTGACTTTCATTATTATTAATCAGTTTAAACATTCAAAAGAAACTTATAGTTAGTTTTAAATATCACAATTGTATACATTGTTATAAAGATGTATAAAACAAAAACAAAAAAAGTCAGATTTTAATTACTATTTAATTTCTTTTAATGTCTTTTCATTTCCCATTCCACTAATTATTTCAGGCATTTTTCTTTTATTTTATCCATCCCAGAGTATATTGAAATAACTTTAAAATATGTATACATATTATTAATGAATTTATAGATTTTTCCGTTGTTGGTGCGACTGATTCCAGTCATTTTCTCTATATTCAATTATAGAAATAATTAAACTTGACTATTACTTAGGATCACTAAAAAAAAAATTTAAAGTTGAAAAAAAATATATAGATAGCTATTTTTCTGAAGTTTGTTTGCAAATGCGAGTTTGATTTCAGGCTGCATATTTTACTGGACTTTAATAATGAAATAAGACCGACCAAAAGGGTTCAAAAACCCCTGGTTAGTAAAGTGTACTTAGCCAAACATTTTTGATGATGTCTTTGTCCAGGAATTATTATATTAATATCCAAAAGAATAATTTGTGGAATAGACAAATAAAGCTATGACTTTTTCTGTTTTATTAATTACAACCTATTTACAAATCCTTAAGTAAAAACTAAATCAAGGAGATTTTTTAAAACTATACTGGCACAACAAAAGAAAGAGTGAATTTTCCATCTCTTACTATATATATATATATATATATATATATATATATATATATATATATATATATATATATATATATATATATATATATATATATATATATATATATATATATATATATATATATATTTTAATATGCTAAGAACTTTATTATTTCTGCTTTAAGTGTATGATTACTTAAAAAAAAGTTGTCAAGTGTTGATGGTCGCGTGGACAGCACAGCTGCCTTATAAGCAGTTGTCCTGGGTTAGCAGGTTCACTTCCCAGTCGATGCTATGACACGAGAAAAAAAAAGATAAGTTTACTTTTCAATATTATTTTACTAAAATACAACACATATAGTTATTTTTTTATATCTATCAAATACAATATTGGAAACAAAAAACAGACAATGATTGTAAAATTTTAATGATACCTTTGGAAGGAATTCTGAGCTAAGTTAGAAGTGAACTTGATAAGCACAAGATTTTTATATATACACACAAAAAAAGAAGATTGATTTCTTTTACATTGAAATAAATGATAAATACCATCAACTCATTGACATTAAATAGCAACAAAACAATACATAACTTTGCTAACCTTCAACTTGAGTGTTTTTAAAAAGAATAGTTAGTATGTATCACAATAGATAGCTCTGACTAAAAAAATTAAAAATACTTCTAAAGATATTATTACAGAATCTAAGGTAGCTTTCTTGTTTGTAATGTTCAAATGATTGATATGGATATAGTTTATACTTTCTTTTATCTTTCTATTTCATCTTTGCTATTTGGGATTTGTTTTTTTTTCTATACTAGAAAGTGAATTTTAAGAAATTATTTATGTTTGTGTGGTAGCTCTAAATATTAACTCTTCATTAGTTGATATTCTTTTGACAGTTCCTAATGGCAGTTTGGAATATATTTCTAGCTTTTTATCAAATATATCTTTATCCTCTATTACATTTTCAGAAATTTTGAATAGCTTATTTACAAACAAAATTATGCTTAAAATATTATTTAACTTTGCAAATATAGAAAATAAAATTAATCTAAAATATGTAATAAGATTTATAATGAACACTATATACTTTTTTCTTATTGGTTAGTTGCCACATTGCTCATAAAAATATTAAACTAAAAAAATCAGAATTACTTTAATTAATTTGTAATGGACAAAAATTATTATTCAGCCTACTTAGAGGTAATAAAATTCTATTTAAAATTTAAAATATTGCTTATAATTTTAAAAATTGACAAAAATAATTCTGCTATGTTCAATATAAATGTTTATTTTTTAGCCACAAGATGTAGCTGTACATTATTGATTTCTCTTGTCTTTTAAAGTAAATATTTTCAAATAAAATCTGAATCCAATCACATTATTCTTGTAAAATAATAAATATTATACAAACCTCGTAAAAACCTTAAACTACACAAATTAGAATTATTTTAATTAATTTGTAATGTTCAAACATTAATATTCAGCATACTTAGAAGTAATAAAATTCTATTTAAAATTTAAAATATTGCTTATAATTTTAAAAATTGACAAAAATAATTCTGCTATGTTCAATATAAATGCTTATTTTTTTTAGCCACGACATGTAACTGTACATTATTGATTTTTCTTGTCTTTTAAAAGAAATATTTTCAAATAAAATCTGAATACAATCACATTATTCTTGTAAAATAATAAATATTATACAAACCTTTTGTAAAAATAATCATAAATATCTAAACTATGTAAAATATATGTTTTGTGACATCTAACAAAAAAAATGAATATGCTAGAAAATTCTTGCAAATGTTCTAATGTGGAAAGAAGCAAAAATTATTAAGTGATGTTATGGGAGGAATGTCAGCTCATTTGTAATAAATCAATTTTTTTTAATATTGGCATTCTAAGATATATTTTTTAAATTAATAAATCAATATTATTTTAGTTTCAGTTTTTGCTATCAACTAAATGCAAAACTTGTAAACAAATGTTAAAGATAGCTATAAGAGAATGAATAAAAGCCATAGAATCACTAGTGTGATTAGTGGTGAAGCAATTTTAAAGTTGATGCTCAAAATGTGTTAAGATACTACAATAAATTGTATAAGGCCAAATTGACAAGAGCAGCCAACCATTCATGATAGTTGCCTAATTTTCTCAACCTGTCTTCAAGTATATAACTCACATATATTTAAATAAGTCAAGATGGTTATAGACTATCAAATGATTTTTTTAATCAACCAATCTGTTGTTTTATGAAAGCATTAAATATCACTTTAAATTTACAATAATGTCTTTTTAATATTCTATTATAAGCATTCCAATTTATTTTTAAATTTCTGTTTGTTATTAAATATTTATACACAATTATATTGAATAATCATTTAATTTCTTATTACTATTTTTAAAAAATTTTTTGTATTAGCTTTGTTATATTTTATAGTATGTCATTTCATTTAAAATCATTTTCATATCTCTTGAGCAAATCGTCTGTACAGCTTGTTACTATCGTGACATAGGGGCAAACTAGAGTGTACATAGATGAAATGCATACTTCTCCTGTAATAAAATTATTATTTATAAAATAGTTTTTAATTTCCCTTACCATTAATAATAATGATTTCAACTCTGAAATCTGGGCAACTCAGATAGCTCTACTCATAACTTGATATACTGCTGACTTTGTCTGAGATATGAAACAGTACTTTTTGCTTATAAGATAATCCTTTCATTAAGACAATTCCAAATCCTGACTAAATTCTTTTTTAATTTTATAATATAAAATTGCATCAACATATAAGGAGAGTCATTAATGCTTTTCTTTTATTTTGCAATTAATTATTGTTTATTGATTTTTTTTTCTTTCATTGAAACAAATATTTTTGTGTGCTAGAAAGAGGGTGCTGTGGGGATCATTACCCGAATTGGATATCTCGTTCAACTTATTGGCAATAATAACATTATATATTGTGGTTCAGTGAATGTGTTGTAAACCATACATTTCATTTAATAAATTAATAAATTATTTATTTGCTCAACATTTGAACATTTGATTTCAAGTATTGCTCTGATTTTTATTCATACATTATACATTGAATCTCTTACAGAGACTCTCACGTCATTTTAATAGCAGTGCGGAGTTTCACAAATCATCGCTAATTTTTGCATTTGACTATTAACAATAGTTAAGCACCTCATGCATTAGGGCTTCAGGTTTTCATAAGTTATCAGGGTACTTTAATATGATGGGTGAGGTTAAATATGCTATTTTAATTTATACATCATTCTATGTAGATCAACAATCACCTTGAAAAACTAATATTATGTCATTACAATGTCAATCAATCTTCAAAAGAACAACTGTTATTTAATCTCTAAATTCTGCAAGATCACAGAGAAAATTAAGGTAAGAGACTGAATAATAAATCCTATGGGAATAATTAACGACACTTTGGCAAATTATCAGTTGCCTAAAACCTAAATATTCCACCCCTAAAAAATCCAAAAACTCTCAATTACGAACAAATCGAACAAACCCTCACAGCCACAAGCTCAAACAAGTATCGCTGGAGGTTTAAACACAAGATAAACCATAGATAGCAATGCTTAATAACCATTAAAATACATTGTATTTGTCTTGTATATCTAATAGACTAATAAATTATAATTTTAAAAATAAAAAAGTAAAAATAGTTTCAAAATTTGCTTATATTCTTTGTTTTATAATTCTATTTAGCTATTTTATTATAAATTATCAAAGTACAGTATTGTTTTCAAATAGAAATTTTATGATGACTTTTAAGTTTTTATAATATTTATTTGGGGGGGGGGGCGGACTATACTTTGATAAAACATAATGGCTGAATTAAATTATAAAACAAAGAATATAATCAAATTTTGAGGTAATTTTTATTTTTTCCCAAAATATTTTTAGATCTTACAAAATTATTTGTTTTAATATGAGAAAAAAAAGATCAGTACTAATGATTAATTGCAAATAATAAAATGAAAAAAATAAAAACAAAATAATACTTATTTTTATATTAAATAAATACATGACTTCTCTTTCTTAATTATTAAATTGGCTGGGTTTAAACTATTGCTTTATTGTTTAATATAGTTATTTTATTATAGATTTATATTAATAAGATCACTCTAATTTTAAAAAATATTAGGTAGGCTACTTAGTTTTAGCCTTGGATAACTTTTCAAATTATAAATATGCATAATAGAATTGTTTGTTCCGATAATTTTAAGTGTTTTTTTATTATCTTCAAATTCATTATATTTTTGACAATGCTTTGAATTTATTATTAAATAAAATTATATTACATTAACTTTTCATATCTAGATATTTGGTTTCAAGCCTTATTATGAATTTCCAAATTCACACAGATGTTAGTGAGCAATACAAAATTTGCATTCTCAATACATGTTAAAGACATACACACATATGTTCTCACATACTTTTAAAAATAAAATAAAAAACATTTAGTAAATACTGATAAATTGATAAATCTATTTGCAGTGAATTTTCTGTTTGTTTATTTTTTAATAGCTTAATCAGAATTGTAATTAATTCACTTGAAGTTACTGTATTAAAAAGAACATTTAATTTTTAAATTTTTAATTAAGAAAATTATTTTGTAATCAGAATTTGTTTATAGATTAAAACCATCAAAATATCACATGATCTTGCATTTATTGATTGCAAGTGGTGGCACTACTTTATAGAGAGTTAATGACCATTAAAAGAAAGTAAAGTTTTTCTCCTTTGTATAAAGGGGTTTTAAGAGTAGGAGAGAAAGCATAAAGTTAAATATAGAGTAAGGGACTTGAAACATAAGGAATATGGATTGTTTTTTTATTCCACAATGCATATATAATAAAAAGAAATTAGGCATGCTGTGGTAGAGTGTACCATATGTGAAGAGGTTTATTGCATGAAATATTTAAATAAGAGTAGGAAGGATATAACCAGTTTATGATTATGTAGGCAGTGTGTAAATGTGATAAAATAGGTAAAAAAGTGGTTTCTAAGTGTAGCTAGATCAATAAGAAATTCAGGAGAAATGGAGCAAAATATAGTTGAGGAAAATAGGATAGAGTATGTTTTTAGTGAAGTGAAAAGAGATATGGATAGAAAAATAAGTAGTGCAATGAAGATGGTTAGCCAAAAAATAAGTAAGATAGAGAAAGTGGTAAAGGATGTAAATTCAAAATTAAAATTATTAAAGATGAAGTGTGAGCAGTTAAATGGATAGGAATGATACAAAAGAAGCAGATAAGGAAGTCCAGAAGATGGAAGAAAATGTTGAGTGCATAGAATTTATGGTAGAGACAAATAATTTGTCAGAGCTTTCAGAGAGAGTAATAGATGAGTGCATAGAATTGATTAGTACTTTGGGTAAGGTTAAAGGAAGAGTAGGAATAGTTGGATTATTACCAAGATTTGACAATAGATATATGTTAGATAGGGCATGTTCTATAAATGAGAGATTGAAAAAATTGTTTGAGAGAAATGATGTTATATTTGTGGGATGTGTGGGATTTTTTTATTAGTAAGAGAGAGTTATATAGTAAAGATGGATTGTACTTAGCAAAACAAGAAAGTGAAGTTTTAGGGAATTTGATTTATAAAAAATATAGTTTGGGAAACTTTTAAAGGGGAGTAGGATTTTAAGTTCCAGTGTTATCAGAAAGAAGAAAAGTGGATGAGATATAAGAAATAAGCAAAGGGTAGTTGATTTGGATATAAATGTAGATGTGGAGAGGGAATGGGTCTGTAAAATTAATGGTAAGAAAGTTATTTATAAATGTAATGGAAAAGAAAGAGTCAAAAGAATTTATAAAAAAGTAGTTAGGAAAGAAGAAATTGTTAAAATTGGATATGTGAATATGCAAGGTAGTAGAAGACCAGAAAAATGGCTGGAATTAAATAAAGCAGTTAAAAATGAAGAGCTTAAGGTATTAGCAGTAGTGGAAGAACCTATACTGGAAGTCTTGGTATGGCAGGATATAAATAAAAAAGAAAAAAAAAGAGATGGTGATATAGGAGTTAATGTCAAAAAGTATTTAAATATTGTTAAATGTCAAGAACATTTGTGGTTTGACATAAGGTTAGGAAGATAAGAATGGATGGTGGCTATAGTATATATAGCCACTGGAGATAGTCATACTCTAATGGAGTGGAACAGTCGCATATATGAATACCTAGTTAAGAATATGCAGAGTTTAAAAAAGGGAGGGGGGATAGAATAATGGTTATAGGGGATATGAGTGGGCATATTGATGAAATTGATGATGTAGATAACAAAAACAAATAGCTTTTTGAAGAATTTTTGTCAGAGAATGAATTTGAGCATTGGAAATTTGTCAAAAATTTATGAGGGACAATACACATGGTGTAGAAATAATATATTTCACACAATATATTATATATTAGTACAGAAAGATGGAATGAATAAAGTATGGAAAATTAAAGTGTTTGATAATAAAGAGAGAGTATGTGATAGTAATCATAATTTTTTTATAATAGAAATGGTTAGTAATATGATAAGAAATAATAATAAAAGTAGAAAGGATAGTGAAAGATGTGATTCGAAAATGAATGATAAGAATAAGTTAGAAGAATATAAAATAAAGGTAGAAGAAATCATGGAAGATCTTGATTGGGGGTGAATATAAAGACTGGTGCAGTAAAGTAAAAAAAGTGGCAATTAGGGTTTTGGGTGAGAATATTCAGAAGAATAAAAGTAATAGAAAAGTGAGAATGAGTAAAAGTGTAAAAGAAAGGGAAAGAGCATGCAGAAAATATACATGTGCTATTAAGAACAAGAAAGATGTTAATGTTAAATGCAAAAAGTATTAAGAAAAAAAGAAATTGGCTAAAATAGATAATTATTGAGAGAGAATGAAATTAAGTAGTAAATTATTGGAGAATATAAATAATATGGGAGTAAAAAGTTTTGGAAATACATTAAAAGAAGGAATGTAGGGTAGAGAGAAATAGTATTACTAAATGATGAGGGAATAGTGAGTGCTCTAGAGAAGAATTACAGACAATCTTAAATAAGTATGTAATGGATATAGAGAAGATGCTAGACTTGAAGGACAGAGTGATAACAAACATAAAAGCATATAGTAATGGAAATATTAGGTTTACAGAAATGAACTGAATGAGGCAGGGAAGAAATTGATAAGTGGAAAGGCAAGAGTTTATATGGATGGACAACAGAGATGGTAATGAATTTAGGACACAGGGCAAAATTAAACCTATTATCATGTTTTAATAAGGTGACACAGAAGAGAGATTTTCCAGATAGTTGGAGTAATACAAGAGTAAAAATGTCATTTAAGGGAAAGAGTAAGGACCATAGAAGTTAAGCAATTATAGACCAATAGTGGTAACATCAGTGATATATAAAGTTTTTGCATATATGGTGGCTGCAAGGGTTGCAAAATGGATGGAAGAAAATAATAGTGGTAGAAATACAAGGTTTTCGATCAGATAAGCATTTAGAAGATAGTTTATTTGTAGTCACTCAACTTACAGATATGAGTAGAAATACAGGTAGACAGATACATGTGGTTTTTATAGATATAAAGAAGGCCTATGATAGAGTAAATAGAAATAGATTATGGGTAAGTTTAGTAAATTTGGGAATGGATAGAGCTTTAGTGGATCTTATTAAGAGTTTGTATGAAAATAATTACTACATGTATCAATTAGGGAGTATAAAATCAGTTAAAATTAAAAATGGGGTGCGACTAAGACAAAGATGTCCTATGTAACCTATTTTGTTTCTGTTGTATTTGAGAGAAATGGGGAGAGCAATAGAAAGACTAGAAAGAAGGGTAGAGAGATCATTAATAGGTGGCAAGAAAGTATATACATTATTGGTTCTTTTATTTGCAGATTATGTCTTCTTGTGCACAGAAAGAAAGAAAAATATGGAAATTATGCTGAGGATATGCACATGGGTAAAGAGATGGGGATTAAATTTAGTGAAGAAAAATCAAAAGTAATGATGATTAATGCTGGGGAAAAGAGGATAAAGAATTTTTATTGTGTGATATAAAGTTAAGGGTGGTGAATAGGTATAATTATTTGGAAATCATTTTAGGTAATCAGTAAAGTTGCCTAAATGAATAGGAGAAAAAATTGATAAATGAAGCAAAGAAAAGAAAGGAATTGATAAAAAAATCAACAGTGTTTTCATATAATAAATATGATGTAGCTAGAATTATATGGAAAGGAGTGGCAGTAGCAAGGTTAACATATGGCAATGATGCATTATGTGAGGTAAAAGGGTAAAAGGATGTTAGATTACTTAGAAAAAGTACAGAGAGAAGTATGAAGACATGCATTAGATGCAGATGTGTGGATGGCAAAGGAGACAATTCAAGGCAAGATGGGATAGTTAAGTTTTTATATGAGAGATGCAAAAAGAAAAAAATGAAAAATGTTCAGTAGATTGCAGTTTATGAATAATAAGTGAATAGCCAAAATAATATTTAATTGGGTTATGAATAAAGAGCAGACAACAAGATAGGTCATAAAGGTGATATGGTATGCAGAAGATTTGGATAAAGAATTTATGCCAGTATACTTATGCAAAAGATGGGATGATTGGGTTAGGATAATTGTTGAGTGTAATAGGTGCAAGGAATGGGATAGAAGAATAGATGCATTACTAAAGACTAGGGAGTTGGAAAGATAGAGAACTAGTATGGAGAGTGAAAAGAATTTAAATATATATAGAAGTAAACAGAATATTGGGTGCAAGTTAATTTATGATAATAGCAAGGAAAGTAATTTACTATTTAAGGCTTGAACAGGATCTTTAGCAACAGGAGAATTTGCACATATATGAGTGATTTAGTGTGCAAGTTATATAAGAACAGCATAGAAAAATATTAGGCATCTGTTAATTGGATGTAAATGTTTGCAAATAGAAAGGACACAAATAATGGAGTTGTGGAAAAATAAATATAAACAAAAGGATTGTATAGAAGGTGGGTTCTTAATTTTTATGTGAGGGCTTGGAAAAAGATAAGAGAGATTTAGATATAAATACCATGAATTTGACAAAGGTGTTGTTGTGGAAATGGGATGAAGCAGAATAGACAAGAATTTGGAAATAACTTAGGGTGGAAAATGTAAAGGGAAGGTACGATGGCCAATAGGTTTTTCTGATCATGGTAGCTGAGAGATTCTTGACTTTAATAAAGGAGAAGTCACAGTGCATCTCATCTCATCTTTGTAGATTGTTTTTTTACTAGAACTAGTCGAGCAAGTACAGGCTGATCAAGATTAATTTCTGATATGTTACAATATTAAACAGTATGTTTGAATATAAGATAATTTTTACTGATATGTTGTAAAAAATAAATTATTGCTTTGATTTTAATTTTAATTACTGCTGTATAAAAACTTTGCAACAATATAAAAATAAGCATATGCAATAATATAAAATTTAATTTACTAATAAAATAAATCTGTACTGTATATAAAAAAATTTATATATTCTTAACTAAAGAGAGTAAAAAAAATATTCGTTCAAATTGTTAGCAAAGTTTGGGTGCTTTAATTAAAAAAAAACAACAAAAAACAAATTTATAATGAGAATAAAAGGTCTATTGTTTCTATTTGCTTGTGAAATTTTGTAATTGTACTGTGAATTAAAAAATTAAATGCGAGAAAATTATTTTTTATTTTTTTGAATCTTGGATAATTAAAATTGTAAATCTAAGAGGAGTTAGAATACTACGAATTGCCATTCTCAAGAGTTTTCTTGTTTTTATTATTTATATACAAACTACACAAATATTATAAATCTTAAAATAGCTTTAAAAAAAATGTTACCCACAACGTAGAATAACAAAAAAACATTTTTTATCTATATCCGAGACGTCTATCTTATATTTTCTCACTTCAGATTATCGAATTATATGTATGCTAGTACATATAATCCACATGCTAGTACTGTCATGGGTCAAACTAGAAACACCTGAAAAAGAAACGAGAATAATACTTCTTGAAACTTTGTGCATACACTAACCTATATGCTATTACTAACAGTTGAATATAATTGGAATATTTAAATAAAGTTAATTTTTTCCAAAGACATTCAATACTTAATATTAGATGATGGAAATAGTCCAATATATAAATACAATTATTACACACCAGGTTTGTCACTTTCGGATGATGATTTTAACAGTTTTTCCATTTTTTAACCTCTAGCTAAGAATAGCTACTTCTTCATTTACTTCTCAATATTGAATAATTATTAGGGTCGGTTATGGGACATGAAATGAAAGAAAAATCCTAAACATGGTGAGAAAAAAAATAGATTCAAAACTAGATCATGGAGTTACAGAACACTTGGTACATGACATCACAAAGCTCTTTAACTAGCATAAATAGTTATATATATAGATTTGTTTACTTATAACATATTTACTAAAAAATATCAAGCAAAGTAATTTAGAATTTAATGATGTAAAATATTGCATAATTAAGATTAAAAAGACAGTTTTAACTGCAGTTTGCTTTATTAAAATATCAAGCATTTGCAAATTACTGACATCTATAATTAAGTCTTTCTGGAGTAATAGCATTATACAGTAATATATTTATAAAATGTGTATTTGTTGACAAGCTTAACATGTTAGTTTAATAAATTGGCGGGTTTTTTTTTTTCAAATATTAAATCAAAACAAATGCATTTTCTGTTAAACATATGTTAGCTGCCTTAATATATACACTATTTTTTACAAATAGATTAACTTCCTTGTTTAAGGTTGTTTACATTAAAGGGATATAAATTATCATTATTATAATGCGATCTTCATTTTTGTATATTGAATCATATCACAGCTGAACTTATTCTAAAGTCTATTATTTTAAAATACAATTTGGAATTAACAATGATTCTTTTTTTTTCTTTTCTATTTAAGATAAATTTTAAATTAATGGTGCTAAGAACAATTTGATTTTAACATAGTCTTGTAAAAATGCACAATCTATGTAAAATGCATAATTATTTTTACAATCATTAATCCATGCATCTTAATAACATGAGTTTATTTAAGTTCATGATGTTTTAAAATTAAGATGTTAGAATAAATTATATTAAGTGAAAAACAATTACACACTTTCACCGATAAATAATCCAATGATTTATTCGTCTGGCATTTATAAAGAGGTTAAGCATCAGAAGTCACAAAACTGGAGCTATGTTCCATGGAGCTTAACTATGTTCCATGGAACTTGAGATCCAGAGCTTCCACTCTGCAACTGCAGAAAATTAAACAGAGCACTTGGTCAATCTGATGAAATGTTTTTGTTTTAATTATAACATTTCATTGCTAGTAGCCCCATTTATTTCAAGTTAGACACATTTAACATTAAACCAAACTTTTTTTTGTTAATATTTTTTTTTTTTTTGTACATTTTGTTTTCTTTAAATTTCTTATTAAATTGAACATCAAGTTTTAGATTCTTGCTTAAGAATCTTATGAGATCATAATATTTTATGTGTTTTAACTTTTTTTTTTTTGGTTTTTATAGTCTCAATTCTTATAGGTTTGTAATGAGGCTGCTTTCTATCACAATATAATAATTGTATGATTAATTGCTTGACATGACATGTGATATTTAACATATCAGTAGCAAATTAAGAATACAAGTTCTTGTCAATTGACCAAAGGGATTTTTTTTTACTTTACTTAGCTGAGAATCAGCCCAGGAACTTTTTATTCTCAAACCCAGCAGCTTACTATTGCACTAATCTGCTCAAGACATATTAGAATTATGCTTTAAATAAACATATCAACATTTATATATGGACAATGTAGACTATTCCAGAAATAATTACTCCTTCAGTTAAGAATATTTAGATATCCATTTATTAACCAATTTTTAGATGGCTATCTGAATTGGCTAGAAACTAGCTATATAAATCAATATTTAAGTTTATTTGGAAATTTCTCAACTCTTGGAGAAACCATTAATTTCTATTTGAATTTCAATTCCAGATTATGAACAAAGCATGCTAACACATTAGTCTTTATACTGAAGATGAGCAAAGCATGCTAATACAGTCTTTATAATGAATAAATTTTTAATTTTTATCTGGATTTGAATTCCAGATTATGTATGTCATGCTAATACTCTACCTTTTCATCTACATTAGTGTAATTGTTATTTAATTTACATAAGTTTGTGTAGTCAATAGATCTAGATTATCATCCACCATAATTGAAACTCAATTAGTAACAAATCAATCCTAGAAGTCTGCAGACACTGAATGCATTACTGCCTTGTATCAATTGTTTACTTAATATTCACATAAGATAATGAGTTTAGATGAAGACAATGTATTTGGAATTATAAATATGTTGGAAATTGTTTTTGGGATGTAAACTTAGGATATTTTTCAGTTGACTATTAGCAAATCTAGATAACTCTCCAATTACTTGTTAGTAAATATGGATTTTCTTTTGTCTTGCTTAGAAAATAAAACAGAGAACACAAAATCTATAAATCTTTAACACATGGAATTTGATTAATATGATAATATTTTTTTTTATAATTTTTTCAAAAAGGGATTCTAGAGATTTTTTTGGATTGCAATGGATATTTAAAAGCTTCTCTTTTTATCTATAAAATATTTAAATAATTAAGAATGATGACAGAGATCTTGCTAAGTATACACATCTTGCAGTCATAACGATTCTATTAAAAATCTAAAGGCTATTAGTAATGATTATCATATTACTGTAGATAAATTATTAGAACTGAATATCTTATTGGTTATTCTACTATAGTGCAGAAATCTATGGGAAAATTAATACAATTTCACATTCTTAGGAATGTACTTCTTGAATCATCATTCATTTTTATTTACCATTATTTAGCCATTGTTAGCAGCATCTCATAAAGAAGAATTGTTGTTATAACTCCAGGGGGAGGAGACAGTAATGAGAAAGACAAAAAGCTTTTATTATAAAATAAGTTTATTAAAGATTACAAATATCATTTACTGGTATCATAGTCTGTTTGTTTAACATCTTTTGATGCTGTCTGCACTAATTTTTTCATTATGAAAGACTTCAATTTCTTGTTCAATTCCAGCTTTCCATTGTAGTATGTTACCACATATCCTTCCAATAAAAGTAAGGGATATTGCATCTCTGAAAATGTCTTTGAGATAATCCATGCAAATGGTCAGTCTCTTCCATAAAAATTATAACGTGAGTTCATTACAAAATAATTCTTTAGATTTGTTACCATTTTCTTATTAATTTAGAAGGGATTTGAACTCAGACTTTCAAGCTTCCTACAGCTATTCACTTCATCTTATACAACAGGTATACATAACTATATACATGTGAAAAATATAAATGCTTATTAATGAATAAGCAACTTAGAAGAATCAGAGTAATAAAAGAATATATAAAAAATGACTTGCAAATTTTAACCATGCGCAAGCAGATCAAAAGATGTAGCATATATTCATTAGAAGTATTAAAAAAAAAAATTCTTTTAAAGAAGACTAGAAAAGTTTTTAACTTATTTTTCTCTTTTTACACATTGTACTAACTTATTTATAATCTTTCATAATATTAAAACTATAAAATTGCGCAGTTAAATTGTCCATTCTCTTTATAAATTAAAATTTAATGTAGTCATTCAATATTTGGTTTTTCACAATTGCATATTTGTGTGTTGTCATTTCTTTTCTTAGAAATTAATTATCATACGAGAAGTTGGCTATTGTATAAAATCACGACGTGGAAATAGAATTGTATTGTTATTTTCAAATATTTTAGATCACATACAAAAACATGCTCCCCCCCTTCTCTCTATATATACCAATAATATTTATCCTTAATAAGCAATAATACTTCCTTTATTATAAGAATCGTTTTAATTTTATTTTGTAATATTTAATAAAACAAAACTTATTTTTATTTGATTCCGAGAATTTTTTTTTTTTTTTTTAAATAATTATACATTACTCTCTGTATTTAATGGTTTCTATGTGAAGTAGGAGGATGGGAGTGGGAGATTATAGATTTTGAAATTGTATTCTGTTACTACTACAAATTGGTTTTTTTTTTTTTTTATATATGTCAAAGCGTTGACCGGGAAGCGAACCCGGGCCAGCTACTTGGAAGGCAGCTATGCTAACCACTAGGCCACCAACGCTTGAAGTTAATAAAATTATTAAGATTTGTTATAGAGCGATTAATTTATGCAAATTAATATCTCCCAATTCTTTAGTTTATTTTTTATTTTTAAAAGATTGATTACTATATTTTTATTTTCAGTGTTATGATCAAAATTTGGTGACCATTTTCCATTATATATATATTTAAAATATGTAGATCATGTCTTAAGTTGACCATAGCTACATAAATCAGAAGTGGATTTTATATCTAAAAGAGATTAGTACAGTAGAAAATATCCAGAACTTATTAGTGAGATTGCATTAGAATATTAAAAAAAATTTAATCATTTTTTCTACGTTCATGTAGATAATTAATTTCATTTAGCTTTTGGGATTTGGAAAAATGAATTTGTTTATGATTTTACATGTTTATTTTTTTAGCCATAATTTGTAATGCTTTCTTGTTAAATACTCAGGAAAAAAAATCTTGGCTTAAACTCCCTCATGGTAATGTTTATATCGTATCCAAAAGTTTACTATGAATAATATGAATCTAAACTATCGGACAATATTTATCAAAAGAATGTATTAATGTTAAAGAAACATCGTACTCCTTTATGACATTAATCTTTGAAAGATGAAGAAAGAAAAGTCATATATATATCACAGAGTGTCCTTTTTAAAGTTTTTTTTTGTTTGATAAGAGATTATATTCCCAATACAGATACTACTAAGTTGTTTGGATAGAAGATGGAATCGATCTCTATAAAATTAGAAATAGAATCCTAATCACTAAAAAAACAATTTCTAGCTTTTTATATTCTTATTAAAGGATTTTATTAATTCTGAAAATTATTTTTTGATGAGCCCAAGGCACTACCAATTACTTTAATGAATTTCTTACATTCTGTTTTTGGATGGTTTGTAATAAATATTTTTTTTAAAAAAAGAAGTGAGGTAACAACCGCGTAAGGAAATTTTATCCTTACTGCAATTTTTTTTTTCCAAACAGAGTCGTAAGCTTAGATCTGGTCAATAAAAAGCAGCATCTACTTTTTTCTTTACATAATTTTTTTTTTAATATGAATAATTAAAAATAAAAATTGTTCTCAAGAGATTTTCATTCAGCTTGTTTTGAAGCTAATGAATATTTTTAACGTTTGGCATTGTTATTTTAAAGAGATGTAAAACCCATAATAATGTTAGTCAATATTTTTTTTCATTGTTAGCCGAGAGGTATCGCCGCCGCCCTGCGCGAGGGGGGGGGGGGGGGGGGGGGGGGGGGGGGCCGCCCCGGGGGAGATGTTATAAAAAAAAAAAAAAAAAATTATTCAGTCAGATCATACAACCAATAAAAAAGGTAGAAACAATCTGAATTCTAGTGCTTTCTTCTATTCTAAAAAAAAAAAAAAAGGAACCATAGATGCACCAATGATCAGAGCTGCTCCAAAAACTGCTATAGCTTGCCATAATAATTTCTGGAGGCTAAAAATACAAATAGGGAAATTGCAAAAATGAGTTGTATGATTCAATTACAAGGAATTATAATGAAGTTAGAATTAGTCAACCTATACATTAGGCTAAATACCCATAAAACCAAAACTATCACCTCAAAGATCCGACAAGGTATACTATATGGATATCAACAAATATTGGAATTACCAATTATTAATGAACTAAGCTTGGTTAACTTGCTATCCTGTTGAATAATAGTTAAAATAAATTAAATTGTAGACTACTTTGTAATGTATTATGTAAATTATATCAAACTATATATTGTTTTGTTAAGTGAAATGATTATTATTAACATTGTCAGTATATTAACATTAATTCATACTTGACAGTTTATTTATCATATGACCAGACAGCAGAAATAGTATTTTTGATAGTGCTGTCTCTTTGGTTGGCCATTTCAATTTTTGTTATTTTTCAGCAATACACGGTCATTTCAATCATTGCGTATTTGTTATTAACATTAACTTATTAATTTACTAATTTTTTTCAGTTTTCATTAGGCTTCAATTGTGTTTACTGTGGTATATTACTATTATTTGAATCTTGTTTAAATAAGAAAGTAGTACTTATTTATAACATATTTATTACTTCCTGTTGGTTATTAAATTATATCTTTTTCTATGACAGATTTATATACATTCTTGCAAATAGATAATTTTTTTTCATGAAACAAATAGCTAACTACATAATTTGTAAAGATTCCAGTCAAGAATAGATTTACTCATGTCTTTATTAATCCTTCAGTTACACCATAATTTGCATAGATTGGATAGTTACAATCGGTGCTATTCATATTTGTGTTAGTATACAGGTACATAATATTTCTTAAACAGATATCTGTAGCAAACATGGATGGTTTAAAATCCAAAGCAGATATCTACAGAAATCATTGCTGTTCTAAACTTTTATTGATGAAACTCCAGTGATATCTAGATATGGAAAAGAAATTTGTTTGGGAATTGCAAAATCTTTTCTTGCAGAATAATTCTTTGGTAGTTTAACCAAGAAAGCTTTCAAGTAATTAACTAATTTTGACATAAGAAATAGACTAATATTGTTTAATAAAAACACATGTAATTAAAGGGTTTTGTCTTTATTTATTACAACATTGTACACTTTCAAAAAATATTTTCTACAAATCAACGCATGTCTAAATTTTGATTTAACTTGATTTTATGAATATATTTGAGAGCATCATAAAAAGGCTTATATCATTTTAAAAAGAATCATTTTTTTAATTATTAAAAAACTTTGTATAAAAGAATAAAGTTTCCACTATTCAATAATTGTAATGATTATAATTTTCATTTAAAACAAACTGTTTAAATACTTCCAGAATTTTAGATTCACATATGCAAAATATACTATTAAATCATCTATGCTCTTTATTATTGTTTTACAATGCTTTAATTACAACTCTCTATGACAGTTTCGATTGCCCCAGCAATCTTCTTCAGAACTATAATATAATACAAATATATGATATAAATATGAATATACATGAATGTATAAATTTACATTTCATTTATACATCTTATAATCATTATTTAATTATTAACTTTTTAATATTATTAAACATTATATATTTTACTTTTTTTACATTCTATATTTATCAATCAACACTTCCTATAATCATATATATTCTGTTTTTATTTTACTCTTATTGCTCTTTTAAATATTTAACTTTATATCTTTTATACTTTACATTATTACTATTCATTTTATTGACATTCAATATTTAGATTGTTATCATTCATTTTAGTAACATTTAATATTTATAATTTATTTTAATCTATAATATTATTATGTTTTAACACATAACACATTTTTACCCATCTTTCACATCTATCTCCAAATTTCAAATCCTAAATTCAAACCTTAAATTTTAGTTATACTATTAGTAGCTCTCTCTTTAAATTTTACATTTATACTTTTAGCAGCTCCCTCTTCCTATTTTTTATATAATTAAATCTTTTTTTAATTTTTATTTTATATTATATCAAATTTTTCTCAGGTCCAAATCTCTTTTTAATATAGACTTAATATTATTAATATAAATAGCCTCTTTTGTTTTTCTATTCCTTTTATTGTTTGTAAATTGTATCATTCTTATACAATACTTTTCATACTCATACCCTGTTTCTATTTTATGTAAATATATCTGTGAATTTTTATCATGCTTATGTTATATTAGTCTTCTATATATTGAATTTTTTGTTTCTCCTACATAATTTACTTTGGGATTATTAATTTGACTCTTTTTAAAATTAATTTCATAAATTTCATTTAGCTCATTATCTGAATTTTTATTATAATTATTAATATACTTCATTTCTAAAATATTAATCATATTTTTTCTCTTTTTATTAACTACATTAACATTTATTACATTACTAATTTTTTTTATTAATTTTACCTATAACTATTTAAATTTTTAATTACATAATTATTTCCTGTCCTTATATCTATATAATTAACTTTATTACTATTTTTTTCTTCTTTATTATTATTTTTCTTCTATCTTATTTTCTGTTAATCAAATATTATCATTTATAAATTTATTTGGATACCCATTATTTATAAATTATTTTTTTATTAAATCTACTTGTTTAACTGCTGTATGAACTCTAGAATGTATTATATTTATTTTATATTTATATTTGAGTGCCAATTAGTTATATTATTATCTATATTACTTTTCTTATGAATTGATGTTTCAATCCTATATTTCCCTTCTTCACATGATTTTGTTTCACTACTATTTATTGTCAACTTATTATGATCTAGCAGTAAATATTTTGACTTCAAAAAATGTGAAGACTGTAGACTATTATATATTGCTGTTAATGATTTATATATTTAATTGTATGTGTTTATTATTTTATATAACAATACTCATCAAAAGTTAAGTTTATATGTATATAAACCATTATGGAATTTTAGTGTGTCACAGTTAAATACACTCAACTACTGATTAAATCTTTCGACTTGTATATTAAAATTTATACTTCTTGGGGATAAACTTTTGCCTAGTTTTCGGGCAACAATTTTTATAGTCATTATCGCTGGTGTTAATTATGGAATGAAAATTATATACCATATTTTTTTTCCCAAAAACTTTCTATTCCTTTTATTTAATCCTCAAATATCACAATTATCTTCCTCAAACTCATTAATTTATTATTTTTATTTTCATTTTTTTCTATTTTGTTAATGCGCATGTGCTTTCAATAGTTTTTCTGCCTCAAAGCATATATGCTCAAGCCAATTACTCTCCATAATTTTGTCAATAAATAAACTTTTTTACTTTTACATTTTTTAAAAATTTGATCTAAGGAGAATGTGTATATTGCATCTTTATTGTTTTTTTTAAATTTTGTTTTGCTTTTTCAGCTTTATTTATTTATTTCTTAATGTCTTATTATTAATATTCAAAACTGGGTAAATTAGTATATGAAGATCAATTATGACAGTAGCAAAACTGAATGCAAGGCAATAATTAAACTTTTATTACCGCCCTCCCCCCACTATTTTTAACATCTTATGGTTAGTTCATGTGATTGCTGGAAGATAATAATGACTTGATAACATAATACCATTAAGATACTTTAGCACATTTTGGGGAATTTTTTTTTTTCATATGTCAAATGCATTGACCGAAAAGCGAACCCGGACCAGCTGCTTGGAAGGCAGCTACGCTAACCATACTTAATTGAGCTAATCACTCTAGTATTATTGTATATTTCACAAGGCATTTACATTTATGACAAGTTACTTTTCAATAGATTTGACAAAAGTTATTTCTGAAGAGCAATGTGATTAAATACTAAAATAAATACTTAATTATCATCCATAAACAGCTTGACATTACCCTGTCAACTATTAACATAAATTATATTAGTTTTTATTAAATATAGAATACTGTTAATCATAATCTTTAGTTCCAGAACTTTTTTTGAATTTGTGAATGTAGATTTCAATACTACCCCCCCCCTCCTCTTACTATAAAACCAAATTCTAATTAAAATTTGGATAAACATTAATTTTACTGTATAGTCTTGCATATATTATAGATACTTTTTTATACTGTAAAAATTTATTTCTTAATAACTATGTATCATTTTAATATAAAGAGTATGCTAATATTTAAATCAACACATTTTTATATAGTAATACTTAAAATAATACATTTATAACAATACTTTTTAATTTTTTTCCATGATAGAAGTTTTTAAATTAGTGGTAGTAAAGTATACAAGAGCAGTTCATAATTTCCAAATCATAGCAAAGTAATATACTGCAATAAACACACATATCTTGATTTGTAATATAAGATTGTAAAAAACATAATTTAACATTACATAATCAAATTAGACTGAAGATGAATATTTAAAATAGAATATTTAAAATAAAAGTATTGTGATACATCAAATATCTCTATAGTTCATGATATATATTTTTGCACATCTAGTATTCTGTTCATTATCTTTACATTCATTATTATTATTTAATGAAAATCAGTTATCACCTATTGAATAGATTGGCTTTTACCTTTCAAATGCCATAACTACTTTCTCCCTTCTCTTTCTCTATTTTTATTTACTTTTACATTTTTTTCTACCATATCTTTCTTTTTTTTTTTTGCTACAAAATATATGACAATCCAATAATTTTTTATAATTTCTTTTCCACTTAGTCTTTTCAGCACAAATATTGCCAGTCTATCCTTCTAACTTATTTCCTTTATTCGTCTCTAAATCTACATGGATAAATCTTTCAATCTTTTCTTTGAAAAGAGCTAAAGTGCAAAATATAAAATGCTCTAACATGCATGCACAAGCACACAAAGCTGAATACAAATAAAGAAATATATATATATATTTATTTTAATATATATATTTAATTAAGTGGATAAGCGCTTTCAAGGGACAGAGCCCTCATATTCATAGTCATTTTGTAAATAGATAAGAAATTGATTAGGAGCGATATAAAGTTATGCAAATGCGATAGTTACGTATTCCATTTCCGGGATATTTTGTAGCAAGAGTCTTTTCTATTTATGGCGTCGCTCCTAATCAATTTCTTATCTATTTACAAAATGGCTATGAATATGAGGGCTCTGACCCTTGAAAGCGCTTTGCCACTTAATTAAATATATATATTAAAATAAAATAAATATATGTATATATTTTTATTTGTATTCAGCTTTGTGTGCTTATGCGTGTTAGCGGATCATTTTTTTATAATTTCCCTAATTTTTTATATCTAGTTACACAGAAAATAAGTGTATATACCAGTAAATGTATAAGATAATTAATATACCATCTCTGAGTCATTATTATTAAATGAAAAAAAAAGAAAAAAGTGGTTATTTTCTTAATAATTTAAATAATTTTTTTACAGCTATATTATTTGTGAATTGGATTGTCATATATTTTGAAGATTTTTGTTTTAATATTTAAATAATCAAAGCAATGCGATAATTATATTTGGAAATAATTTTAATATTAATGAAGCTGTCTGTTAAATGCAACGGTTTTCCAAATATAAATTTGAAGCCATAAAAAAGGTGTGAGGAAGATATAAAAAATTTCTAATCAAAATTAAAAGGTATTACTACTATAATAGTTATTTTATATAAATATATGCAATCATTATTTTTATAATGTAATTATATTATCATCATCATCATCATTTTACACCATTATCAATCCACAACAAGATAAAGCAATATGAATTTAACCATTTCTCCTATTCATGATTTTTCTTTTCTTTAAATATTATGATTTTAAAACAATTTCTCATCATATAATGTGGTATTTTTTAGATCTTTTAAAATCTCTTTGGATTTATTCAAGACTTTAATTATGCATCTACTGATATATATTCTAGCAAAATTTCAAGCTCAAATCCATTTTATTGCTTTTAATGTTACCTTTTTGCTCTTTCTTGTATATAATTTACTTATAATTTTTTTTATTAACCCAAACACACATCTCTTCAATGTTTGTTGTACTTATCTTTAATCCTTTCTAAAATGGGTCTAAGTCTTCCATTCATAAAGAATCACTGATCAAATATTTTTATTAAAACTTTTCACATTATTTTTACCAAAAGCATTAAAATAAATTCTATGATAATTTTATCCATTTTCTTTCATGTAAATCATTTTATCAAGATTAACTTTTCAATTTCTTTTAATTCACTGCTAACAATCATCATCATCATCGTCATCATTATTATTATTATTGTTGTTGTTGTTGTTGTTCTTGTTGTTATTGCTGTTGCTGTTGTTGTTGCTGCTGCTGTTGTTGTTATTATTATTATTGTTATTATTATTATTATTTTAAAAACCATTGACATTATTATATGATTGGTCTGATGATTTGTGATGCTAGCCTTTTGATTGTAGTTAGTTATATGTTGGAATATTTTTACAATCTAGTTGAATTATTAAATATTCTTTTAAAAATTCAAACCACATATATTTTTAAATACATTCATTTGTTAGTAATGGATACATATATAAGTATATAAGGTTTTAACTAAATGTTGCCTTTAACAAAATAATAAATTATCCTAATTAGAGTGTCTTGTGTGATTTGGCGCAGTTGGTGAAGCATCTAACTTGGAATCTACTTGGTATTGGGAGGTCCCTGGATCAATTTTTTAGGTCTGGTGCTCAATCTTTTTATGAACTCATGAACAATAAAACCATATATCATTTTTTAATTGGTTAGAGTAACATCTTAAACTTGATATTTATGAAATTTAAAAATTGTCAACTTCTGTGTCAGCTGTCACTTTTCAGGTCAGCAACACCTGAAGAAGAAAAGAAAATAATACCACTCAAAATGTTTTCTATAATAACCTGTATGTTATTAAGAACAATTGAATGCATATTTGAAAGATATAAATAAAATTTGAATGTTTCTAAAAATATTTAGCAATTCAATTAGATGATAGAAATAATCTAACACATACTTACAAATTAATATAATATTTTTAGCATTATTTTTATATTTGGGGAGGGGCTTTTATCTGATAGCCATCAAAACACAATCTGAAATTCTGAGATTTCATTTGAGAAAATAACACACTATGTTCAAAATCTAGATGACATATAGTCTCCATTTATTGTTAATTTTTGCTCTGATTTTAATTCACAAAATATTTTCTGTAAAATTGCCATAAAGACTTTTGGAGACATGGACTAATGTCAATATTCTTAGAGTCACTATACAGTTAATCACTACTGCTGTATTATGATTAATATACTTCAGAATTTGACAATAGACTGGGTATATATATCTTAGCAGAAACATTTATAGCATTAAATGACCTTTCATAAACTGGCAATTCATGATCATTGTGTTTTTTCTTTCTATACATATAATTTAGAGTGGAAATCAGGATCACAGAAATGAATCAATTGAATATACATACAAATGATAAATTACTATTAAAGAGTTGAGATATACTGAGAAATAGGTATAATGTTAGAATTGATATATTCAACAGAAATAAATAAGGCTTCATCTGAGTTAATGGGAAAAAAATTACATGGATAAGAATAAAATAAATTCTTTAATAATAGAGACAGTTGTAAAAGCTTTAACTGAAATACAAATGGCAAAGTACAAGAATTAATAAAATTGAACTTGAATTATTAAATGCTTTGAAGAAATGTTGGTTGAAAGAATTGTTTGATATTTGTAAAGCAATCTATGTCCCAGAGAGCATTCAGTTACTTCCTTTCAACTTTTATGATTCTACCAAAAATAATTCTTAATTTAAATGTAATGTGAAGATATTAGAACAATTAGTTTAATCTTTTCTGCAACTAAGGTGCTGCTGAAGGTTTTGCATAGTCTTGGTTATAATAGATTGGATACATTTCTTTCTGAAGAGCAATTTGAAAATTAGAAAAGGTAGAGATAGATGATATGCAATGTGAATACACACACAGTACACACATTATCTATCTATCTATCTATCTATCTATCTATCTATCTATCTATCTATCTATCTATCTATCTATCTATCTATCTATCTATCTATCTATCTATCTGTCTGTCTGTCTGTCTGTCTGTCTGTCTGTCTGTCTGTCTGTCTGTCTGTCTGTCCGTCCGTCCGTCCGTCCGTCCGTCCATCCATCCATCCATCCATCCATCCATCTATCTATCTATCTATCTATCTATCTATCTATCTATCTATCTATCTATCTATCTATCTATCTATCTATCTACCTATCTACCTAGCTACCTACCTACCTACCTACCCACCTGTCTATCGGTCTATCTATCTATCTATCTATCTATCTATCTATCTATCTATCTATCTATCTATCTATCTATCTATCTATCTATCTATCTATCTATCTATCTATCTATCTATCTGTCTGTCCATCCATCCGTCTATCTATCTATCCGTCTATCTATCTATCTATCTATCTATCTATCTATCTATCTATCTATCTATCTATCTATCTATCTATCTATCTATCTATCTATCTATCTATCTATCTATCTATCTATCTATCTATCTATCTATCTATCTATCTATCTATCTATCTATCTATCTATCTATCTATCTATCTATCTATCTATCGAGAGAGAGAGAGAGAGAGAGAGGAGAGAGAGAGGGGGGGGAAGAAAAGGGAGAAAGGGGAAAAGAGAGTGGAGGAGAGAATGAAGAATTAATATTTATCTTATTTGTGCTGTAAAGATGACTGATGGAATGAATTGAGCTCTTTTGTTGGATATTTAAAAGATGTGTGCAGATAGTAGGAGTATCATTTATTAGGAAATTTATAATATATGCATATGTATGAATGAGAGAGGAAGAATAGCTGATGATGAGATGGGATTTCTGAAACTATGTTCCTATATATAGTCAAAATATGAGTCATAGATCACGTGACCATATCTCTTAAGCTTGTAAGTTATAAACAATGAGGATTGCCAATTCCTCTACAAGCTTTATGATAAATGCTTAGCCAGAGCCAGCATTTAAAATATCTCTGTCAGGAACCCCTTCCCAAACCTCTGACCATGGTTTTGTGCTTTGGCACTCCTTAGAGAGATGTCAGGGTAGGTTCAGACACTAGATCTAAAAATGCCAACCCAAAGCCAAGTACTTATTTAAAAGTTATCTATTGAGTGGAAAATCTGAAATTTTCAGACATCTACATGTCTTCAAACCCAGCTATCCAACTCAAATAACTATATGGGGCTGATAGATCTTCAGCCATACCATATAGTAGTAGTCTTAGCAATGTAAAATTGCATTAGGCTTGTGG
Organism: Epiperipatus broadwayi; assembly: GCA_028023455.1. NCBI lineage: Eukaryota > Metazoa > Onychophora > Udeonychophora > Euonychophora > Peripatidae > Epiperipatus > Epiperipatus broadwayi. The sequence continues at coordinate 13,779,951 of JAQFVV010012396.1, forward strand.
CAGAGACTATAAATAGTCAAAATAAGAGTCATCAATCACATGACCCTATCTCGTAAGCTTGTAAGTTATAAACAATAAGGATTGCCAATTCCTCTACAAGCTTTATGATAAATGCTTAGCCAGAGCCAGCACTTAAAATATCTCTGTCAGGAACCTCTTCCCAAACCTCTGGCCATAGTTTTGTGCTTTGGCACTCCTCAGAGAGGTGTCAGGCTAGGTTCAGACACTAGATCTAAAAATGCCAACTCAAAGCACGAAACCATGGTCAGAGGTTTGGGAAGGGGTTCCTGACAGAGATATTTTAAGTGCTGGCTCTGGCTAAGCATTTATCATAAAGCTTGTAGAGGAATTGGCAATCCTCATTGTTTATAACTTATAAGCTTATACGATAGGGTCATGTGATCTATGACTCTATTTTGACTATTTATAGTCTCTGCCACAAGTCTTATGCAATTTTATATTGCTAAGACTACTACTATATGGTATGGCTGAAGATCTATCATCCCCATATAGCTATTTGAGTTGGATAGCTGGGTTTGAAGACATGTAGATGTCTGAAAATTTCAGATTTTCCACTCTATAGATAACTTTTAAATAAGTGCTTGGCTTTGGGTTGGCATTTTTAGATCTAGTGTCTGAACCTAGCCTGACCCCTCTTTGAAAAGTGCCAAAGCACGAAACCATGGTCAGAGGGTTGGGAAGGGGTTCCTGACAGAGATATTTTAAGTGCTGGCTCTGGCCAAGCATTTATCATAAAGCTTGTAGAGGAATTGGCAATCCTCATTGTTTATAACTTACAAGCTTACGAGATAGGGTCATGTGATCTATGACTCTTATTTTGACTATTTATAGTCTCTGCCACAAGTCTTATGCAATTTTATATTGCTAAGACTATTACTATATGGTAAGGCTGAAGATCTATCAGCCCCATATAGCTATTTGAGTTGGATAGCTGAGTTTGAAGACATGTAGATGTCTGAAAATTTCAGATTTTCCGCTTGGCTTTGGGCTGGCATTTTTAGATCTAGTGTCTGAACCTACGCTGACATTTCTCTGAGGAGTGCCAACGCATGAAACCATGCTCAGAGGTTTGGGAAGGGGTTCCTGACAGAGATATTTTAAGTGCTGGCTCTGGCTAAGCATTTATCATAAAGCTTGTAGAGGAATTGGCAATCCTCATTGTTTATTATCCTATATGTTCATTTTAATTCTTTAAAGAACTTACTGGAATCGAAATACAGTGGTCTTAATTTGCTATATTAATTTCCGTTCTAGTTAATAAATGACATTATATTTTAGACGTTCATTATTTTGTGTATAGCAAAACCACATGTATATCCTCTTTAAAAAATCAGATTTATGAATTACATCTTTTTATTGCATTTTTTTCATAATTTTTATTACACTTTTAGTTAATCTTTTTTAAAAATAAAAAAAAAGTAAATAAATCAATAAGTCAATTCATCTCTATTTCAAACATAGTTAAAAGAGTTTATAGAAAGGACATTAAATTTTTTGATTAAAATGATATACACTTCTCTTCAAAGCTCAAATGGACATTGGAAATCAATATTAGCTTTTTTACATCTCCATTGTCATTCTTAGCTGCATCATTTATTCCATCAACAAAAATTGATGGAATTATGTCGAAAAAAAGAGAAAAAATTAATAAAAGCTTTACATTTCTTTAAGTACACTGAGTGATTGCTATTCAGGAACAAAAAAAAAAGTTGAAAAATATTTATCGAAAGCTAATTTTTTTTTTTTTGTATAATCCCTTACTTGCTAAATGATTTTTGATTTCAAATAATGTCTTTAAATTAAGTATTGTATGATTAAAATACAACTTGTCATTTCTTTTTAGCTTCTTTAGTGAGCAGTTAATAAACTTACATAAAGGTTTTGTTGAAAAATAAAATTGAATATATATAAACAGTTTTATCAGCCAATGCAATTTTTCAACTACAGTTTGAGACTGCATGTGTATATATATACATCGCTGTTTTATTTTCTTAAGAAAGGCTTTGCGATACAATGGTATCTATTGCGATTTGTTTAGGCTTTCGTTAAGCAATGTGTTATTTTAAAAAACCTGGTTTATTTTTTTAAAATTTATTTTTTTGAAAACTAATAGCTTAAGTATATATGCAGGTAAGTAAGTATTGCTATATTTGTAGTAGGTGAAGGAAAAAATATGATCAGGTACAAACAGCGTCTCCGGTGGCGAAATTTTAGCTTTCATATTTGATAGTACGTTTTATTAAATTAATTAACTAAATAGAACTTTCAAAGATAAGTTATGAAAGATCTTTAGAGCATTTTTTTATATCCACTATACATTTTTTATTAACTTCTAGCTACCACTGACCTACTTATGCTTTAATGGTAGCCATCTTTTGCCAATAAATAAATTGACATTAATACAGAAAGTGGAGTTGTTATTTACAAGTTTGTTAAAAATAATTCTTTAAATCTTTGGAAATTAAATTTACTTACCTAATTAAATAATTTAACAATCGTAAGTAGATCATAAGTAATGAAGACAAGAATTTCACCACAGAGCTACATATTAGTACCCATTTATGTTATAACAATTGAATAAAATAACAGGTATGATAATTCTAATCATAATATTTTTTGGTCTACATATATGAGATGTATGTCATACAGATTGCATCCTTTTTACATTGCAATTGATTTCATAAAAAAACAAAAAACAATGATAATATAATTGGAATAATAGAATATTCTCATAACATTATTTTTCAAATGGCTACCTAAAAAAAATATCTGAAATTATGTTGAAATTTTAAAGTATCTGAATAAAATTTGTATCTCTGCTCTCAATGTTAAATTGTGACATATCAGGATAAATCAATAGCTTATACTTTATTAAAATATAAGTTATTCAAATTGTTTAAAAGCTGTATGTGAAGATGTTATATTAAACCTGATTTGCACATATACTTTATCTACAGTTCTTATCTGGTTGGGACTTGGGGAAAAAAATTACAAGTAACCAAAAATATCTAACCAAGCAAGGTTTTTTTGTGTTAATTCATAGATAACCATATAACCATTTAGTTATTAATCAATAAGTTGATATTCAGTCAGTCTTATTTAGAGGGTAAAATAATGAAAGAAAATATTAATCAACATCAATCAGAAAATAACTGTCTATTAAATAATGACTTTTTTTTATATTATTTTTGTAATAAAAGGATATTGGAAAGACCTTGGAGCTGCAATGAAACTACTTGAGAATATTTCTTTAGTTAAATATTACAAATAAATAAATTAGAGTCAAAGTTAGCTATGTAATACATCAACAATCTTTTACTCATTCTCAAGTTATATACATTTATAATTTAAATCACTAGCCATTTCATGTGCTATAAATTAAAATTATTTATGGAATATAGCTTTTTGTTAAGAGATGGTCACTTATTATTAATAAGAAAATACAATTATTATGATGTAAAAATGTTTTTTATTTTGAAATTCCTTAAGTAGAAGAGCTAACTTGGATAAATTAAGTATGAACTGTTTTGTTGACTGAAAGTAATACATTGACCTGAAAAATAATATAATATTATTAAAGAATGTATGACAGTTTTTTTTATGGAATGATAATTTGAACAAATGGCATAATTTGATTATCTATTGAACAGTAGACAAGAATTCACATAAAGTATTTCAAAGATGTATTAATCTTATTGACTCATTTACATCTGAATATAGATATTAAATTTGATGAGGCTAAAATAGCTCTTCGTCATCTTAAAAATGGTTTCTGATAGGGACATATAAAAGTTTTAAATAGTGTGGTGATATTTTAGCTACTGGATTTTTTTTAGGAATATACACAACCATGAAATTATATCAGCTGTACTTAAGAAAAATGATTTCATTGTTCATTTTTTAAAATAAAGTGAATAGAAAAGGCTTCTGCAATTATCATGAAATATTACTGTTATGCATTAAATTTAAAGACATTTCAATGATTTTTTTTGAACATTTTATTTCCATTTAAGCACTATAGATATGTATTTTGCCACCAGATATATGAAAATTGCAGTGAGCAAAGAATGACATATATTGCTTTACCGAGTTAATCAAGGCATTTGTCTTGGTTAAAAAATCTGAACATTGTATGAATAAACAGAAATTTATTTATATTACATAGGTATATCAAAGAAAATGTTATAAACAATAGTGGAAAATCCTGTGGTTTTTGAAATAGATTAAATGATTTTGTATTACTTGTTTCATTTTTAAGACAATGGCTTTTGGAACAATTTTGAAGTATTTTCACAAAGCAAGAATCAAAATATAATACATCTTTGTTGATGAAATTTCATTTTTAAGACAATGGTTTTTGGAACAATTTTGAAGTATTTTCACAAAGCAAGAATCAAAATATAATACATCTTTGTTGATGAAATTTTAATATGAATTGATTAAAGATAAAAGCAAGTACTCAATCTTCTTGACTTCTATATTTAGAATATGTTGCAAACCTCTTCTATAAAGAATTTTAGTTTAATAATTATTTTTTAAAAATTCAGACACTTTATAAACCTTTTAAGAGGAGTGTGTGTGTGATGATCTTCAGCAATTTTTAGATTTAATGATTATTAACTTGAATCTGTGAATACATTTAAATAACTTGGTAGCTTTTTAAGTAGAAAGGTGGGCTTTGAGGATATTAAGATATGCATAGAATCCAATATGCTGTTTATATTTATAAAAGATTATATGATAGGATGTTTTATTATAGTGATATAATTATTTCAACTAAGTTAGTTAAAGTGTAGATTCTTAATTAATGTAGGATAAAACACTGGATTTTTTTCCATTGAAGGATGCTCCATAATTCTCTGAAAATACAATGATCAGATCACATGACCAATCAGACATTTTCAGCCTTCTCAATGTGATAATAATGAACTTATAAATGTGAGACACGTCTTCATTGGATTATGCATGTAAAGTGAAAAAGACACGTCTTCATTGGATCATGCATTTAAAGTGAAAAAGAATAACAACTTAATAAAAAAGTATGCAATTTAATACTTAAAAACCAATCAACCAATATCAATAACAATTTCAAACTGTTGTCAAGGCAACCTCCTTTTAACAATAAATGTAGAATTTAATACTTGTCATGGGAAAAACAAACTCTGTTCACATTGCAATGGAACTATTGCATTATAGCATTTATATCCAAAACTCCATGAATAACCTAAACTACTAGAAAGTATTAAAGTTTATATATTTATTTAAATTACTCATATAGATACAATAAGAATATTTAAAAATAAGTACAGTATATACTTACATATACAATGTTTTAATAAAAATTCCATATATATATATATCAAAACAATATTAAATAAAACAATAAAATGCTGTATAACATTATATAGTTTTAACAATATATATATATATATATTGTGCCATTACAATTTAGTCATTAGCTAAATTTATAGTAATGTGCATGTAAGAAAATGTAAAACAAAATCATCATCACATTTTTATATAACAATAAATGAAGCTGTAGGGCATCCAAGTTCAAACCCTACCAGATCAAAATCTTAAACGCTTTAGATAGAAAGAGAGTGGGTCAACAATTATATGCTTTACTTGTTTGTGTGTTAATAAATCTCAAAAAGAGCAGCACACACAATTAATATTTAAATTTTCTGTTAAAAAGCAAAGTTATAACGCATACGTATAGGCAGTATATGTGTAAACTATTTAATTGTTTTATATTTCAAATATTCAACATTTTAACTTTCTTTAAAACTAACCTATGCTTGATCAATCCTAATATCTTATTCTATGCTTCTATTTTTCTTTCTATAATTGTAATTGGGATTTAAAAGTTACAGATTCAATTAAATAATAGGGTTATAATTACTTGAGCTAGCAATTATATTATTTAATGTTAGTTTATGAATGATTTGAAATAATGAAGTATGTGTGTACATTACATACAGAAATTTACATTTATTAAATATTGAAAGAAAAGGAAGGGTTAAATCTGTCAAATTATTTTTTTTGTACAATTTTATGTTAAAAGAGGAAATCTGTTCAATCAGATATCTATTTGTGTAGCAATTTTGTTTTTGTAAATGATTGTTTGTCACTTTGGGAGCTTAATCTGGGTGGGAACTCTAATTTTGAAATTGTCTTATCTTAAGATCTAAAGAAGGAAGCTCAAAGATTTGAAATGTTACCTAGGTGTAAGAAAGAAAAAAAGATTAAGTCTATTTTTTTTTTAAACAAAAGTGTCTGGAAAAAGGATTAAACTTTTCAGTTGAAAATAAATTAGAGATCTAATTAAAATGAATTTGTCCAAAAATAGCAAGTGACGCTATCTCTGATTGGTTAAGTTAGCTAAAAATTGGATATAAAAAGCTGTCTTGAAGAATTATTATTGTTGTGATTATGATTCAGATTATTAGACTATTAAATTGAATGTTGAAAATATAAGAAATGGCTGGCTAGAAAAATTATATATATGTCCCATCTTTTCCGGACCATCTGGGGAAGCTGCACATCATATAGGAAAGAAAAGATGTGTCTAAAATAATATTCTACACCTTTCAACTGACCAGAGAAATAAGATGTTTTTAATAGAAGGAAGAAAGCATTCACCTGCATTCGATGAAAGATGAATTAATCTACCAATAAATATTAATCATCAAGTCCAATTAATTGTTCCAACAACTGATTTTAAACTCAAGAAAATTTATAAATGTGAAAAAAACTGCTGTATTTCATCCACTAAAAGAATCATGCTTGACAGGAAGAGAAGAAAAATTAATATAATGATTTCCAAATTGTCCACTAAAGCAAATAACCTCAATAGAGTCATCATCATCAAATAGTTATACACCTCAAGAAAGAGATTGTTCCCACGTAAAACGGAAATGGTAGCTGCAGAAATATAGACATTATACAAGACAAGTTTGAACCCTTGGAAATTCGCCACAAACAAAAGATCGGTAATATGACTTTTTATATCTATTTTCTTTATGATATCAGAGTCTTAATAAACATTTTAGCAATAAAGTGGTATATTTTATTTAAAGAACTTTTAAAGACTATTCAGATCGATTAAAAACAAGAATGTCTTACTAATAATAACTTTGAGCTTCGTAAATGATCTTGAATGTATCAAAATTATTTGTTTATTAATTTTACAGTTATGAAATATTAATGTGTAAAACAATTTTTTTTATGGTATTACGATTTTAGTTTTAACTAATATATTATTATTATTTTGGTTTTAAATAATATTTTATTATGGAATAAAACACGCACATACATAATAATATTTTTATATGTGTATAATTGCGAGTGAATGTGAAGTAACAAGTAGTATTAGAATATTAGATTATTTTGTTTCAAGTTAAGTATAGCATTTCAGAGGTAGAAGAGGGGGGGAGAAAATAATTTAAAACTTGTTTCTAAAACTTGCTCTTTCAATTCTATTAACATTTTTTTTAACATTCTACTTATATGTTAGATTTATAAAGTATGTGTGCTAATGAGCAGATAATATTTTTTTCTTGAAATACTTTTCTCATGGAGTGAAAATCATGGTCAATGTGACATCCAACTTAATACAAAATACATTTGAAGGGAAAGGGGGAAGAACTTGAAATTAATCTGAGGACTGTTATATAATCAATTATTATCATTATTATTATTCATATCAATTTTCATGTTTATCTAGAAATTTTTATGTATATGTTAGAAATGCAGTAATAAATATTAGTTTGTTTTATTAAACGAGGCGTATATATTTCATTAAGTGTAGTCTTTGTTAAGTGTGATCATTCATTCATCATCAATGGTTAAATATTAGTTGTTTAAGATATGATTAAATATGCTAAGATTAACAATAATTATGAATTTCTTTATAAAAATTAGTTTTATGTTTAGGCTTAGTCCTAGAGCTGTAGTTGAAACCATTGTCATTATCGTTATTATTATCATCATCGTCATCAACGTTTTAATTAATGAGCTGTTTAAATGTTTACAGGCCATAAATAAATATTAATTTCATAATATTTAGTGATTTCTTAATATTATTATAACCACATCCTGTCATCTATTTCATGTAAGGATGAGTGAATTGCCATCCTAAATTAGTTATATATAATCTGAGCTAGTAAACTTATAAAAATGTTGAAACACATTTGTTATGCTAAGATCTAAGAAATGATTTATGTCTAATATACTCCACTTTGGTTTAAAGATGTTTTACTTTTGCCTAAATATTAGTGCGTATAGTGATATGGCTCAAAAAGCAAAATCTCCCATTTTTATTAGAAATAAAGTACCAAAAAAGGGGATTCAAACCCAGTACATGTGAAAGGTTATTAGATATAACCGTGTCTAGATTCAGATAATCTAGTGGCGCCCTGCTAGACCATATTCACTTAGTATTTGTTGAAACATGCACTTAACATCAAACCAAGAAATGAAAGTGGATAAAACCTACTGTCTGTATACCTGAGTTATATTTTATTGAATTACTAGTGTACTCACCTCATGTGATTTCATATACCTGAGTTATAATACTTGTTGTTAATAATTTGCTTATAATTATTGATAGTGGGATATCTTGAGAAATCCAACGTTATTTTAAATATTGTGATCTTATATATTGTAGACAACTCAGATATGGTAATAATAATATAATACCATCTTTTAAATTTGTTACAATATACATACAGCATATATATTGTAACTATCTACAAATAATAACAAATATAAAATACCAAAACAGACTTGGCTTTAATATGAACCAATCCAAAGAAGTAAGACTTGGCTAGCATGAACATGAGTCTAAAGGGAAGGTCACAAAGCATTACCCACTGCCAATCATAATACTTATACTACATTATATCAGCCTTTTTTATCTCTCATGGGTTATAAGTCATAAATGCAAAATAGAATATTAGAAACAAGTTTGGCTAGTGTATGCGTGAGCAAATCTAAAGGGAGAGGTCATAAAGTGTACACAAAAATAATAACCTCCTGTATTAAGCATCGATTAAATTAACTTTAAGATCTAAAGTAAAAATATTACAAGGTAAGTTTAGTTGCTATACCACTAAGTAATTAATAATCAAGTCTATGAAATTAATATGGAATTTGAAAATTTAGGTTACAATTTTGTCTGAATAGTTAAAAATCGGGAGGTCACCCATCTAAGAAATGAATATGGGGTTAGCATTATGAATTGGGTGATAAATGAATTAAGATGTAGATGATTAAATGGATGATGAAAGACAAATAATTAATAAAAAAAAGAACTTTAGAGTGACAAGAAGGAAAAGAAAATGTGTTAGAGTGATGAATGATTAAGATGGTGATGGGATAGGGGTCAGTGATAGATGAATTAACTATGATAATGATTTAAGATGAAATAAGGATGAAAAATAAAAGAAAGAAAAATATCTATGAGCTATGATAGCAATGTTGATAATGAAGAATGAGATCCTGAACTATAAAACTAATATTGTGTCAAACAACAGTTAGACAATAATGAAATAAAGCAAGGGTTCTAAGCTTGATTAAAACAAAATGCTTAATTACTAAGTTAAAATAGATTATACATTTTAAACTAGACAAGAAATTTACATTTAAAAATGTCTACTAAATCAATTAAACAATAAGAATAAACATAAGAGATCAAGGCAAGGCATAGTAAATAACTTCATAAATAAAAACTAACAATAAAGTTAAAGTTGAGACTATTAATTAATAACTTACTTTTCTCAGGGTTCAAATAACTTAAATATTTTTATTTTAAAAGATATATTTGGGTCAGTGAGAAAGATTTTGCCACTAGCCAAATATAACAAACAAAGACAGCTCATAAAATAAAATAGAATTAATAAAGAACATTTGACAATTCCAATATTAACAATAATATAAACTTTAGATTTTATGTAGTTTACAAACCATCTTTTATTTAATAACCATGGGCAATATGATCAAGATCAGTAAATGATGCGTCTGATGATTTAGATAAACAGGTTATCCCAAAATTGAATATTTAATCTTTAAAAACATCACTTGAAAATAATACTAGTACTTAAGATCAATAGTGTTTTGATCAATAAGCAATAACTTTATATACTCTAAATTTAAGAGCATAACAAAATTTATTTTGATATGCTGGTGCACAATAAAATCCACTATATTGATTAATGATGATTTTTATTACAGCAATAAAAATAATATGTTGATAGCAATGACAGTAGCAGAATGGATGGTGATTAGCAATAAGGTCACAACTAAATATATTTTCAAGCAAAATTTATTTACATTATTTACAAATTTTGTGAATATACTAATAACAAAAAAGAAAACACATAATCTTGGACAAAAATTTACATATAACAAGATTTATGATTAAGGGACGGTCTCTTAGGATCTATTTAATACTTTAATAAATTATTACCTTTTAATTTATTACTACTCAAACTTATTATTCACATTGAGTGTGTTTGACTTACTATGCATTTTATATTTTAAATTATTACCTTTTAATTTATTATTACTCAAATTTATTAATCACATTGAGTTTATTTTACTTACTATACATTTCATATTTTAGATATTTATTAAATATGATTTTAAAAACTTAGTCTAAATAAAGAGGCACAAGCAATATATTTCAAAATCTCTACTCAATGGTTAATAAGCCACTAATATTATCACACAGAATAACACAATAAATATACTTAAAATACAACAATTGAAGCTGCTATATATTACTAGAAACTATTGACTTCTTGTTTTAATTCATTTTTTTAGGATATTTAACAGCCATCACTGCTTTAAGAGTCAAGACTATCATTTTTCTACCCTTTAATTATTAGTTTTATCTTATAGGACTCTTTTAAGATTAAAGAAAAACATTACATGGATCCTTTAGCATTAAGGAAAAATATAAGCATTTTAAAACAAATTGGGTTTAAATGATAAACAACATAGCTTAATAGTATATGTGGGATCATCCTAAATGGACAAGCATTAAATAACAATCTACTATAAAATAATATTTACTTTTAATCCAACTTCCTTATTTTCATTTGATAATTCTTGCAACATTTCTTAAAGATCTAAAGCAGTATTCACAAAAATAATTACATCATTTGCAAAATCAAGATAAGTTAAATAATCTCCATTTACTTTTATTTCTTTAGCTTCCCATTTTAATCCACAAAATCCTTTTTGCAAAACTGGTGTTAAAAGATTTAGAAATTTGGAATCACCCTGTTATAAACTCTTCCAATGTTAATCTTTGTGGTATCATTATATAATCTAATTGTTGCTATTGCATTTTTGTAAATATTTTTAGATTATGACAATAACATGGGTCTATAACCTGTCAATCTAATGCTTTAATGACTAAAGAAATGCTTGTAGAATCAAATGCATTTCACCCCCAATGAACATATATTCAATTGGGAAAATACAAAAATATTGGACAGAGAAGAAAAGGTACAAAGAAGAAAATTTAAAGAAGCTGCTCACATGACAATGGCAAATAATTCCATAAGCCAACCTAGTTTGCCTATACATAATGTATGGAAACCATTAATGAACTTTTCTCTTAGGAAAAAGTGAAGAAATCAGGAGGAACTTCATAGATAAGTATATGAAATTACTACTGTCTGTTGCCTTTGGCAGGATAGCTCAGTTGGTTAGAGTATTACCTTAAAATTCAAAACTCAAGAATCTAAGGACCCAGGTTCAAATCCCATGCTAGCAACACCTGAAGAAGAGGGGAGACTAATATCTCTCAAAATGTTATGCATATACTAACCTGTTTGATGTGCTAGTTCTAACAGTTGAATGTATTTGGAATATTTAAATAAAGTTAAATTTTTCTAAAGACATTCAATATATATATTAGATGATGGAAATAGTCCAATATAGAAATACAACCTTTTAAATATAGTTTGTTTTTTTGGTTGGTTAAAGATCAAAGTTTGCTGTAGACAAGTTGTAATTATTTTCTTAAACATTTTACATAGAACTGATAAAAGACTGATAGGTCCATAATTTTTAATATCTTCTTTATCACTTTTTTTAAATATTAATATTGAATTCTTCCAATCATCTATACATTTTTATCATTTAGATATTTGATATATAACATTGTCAAATTTTTTTCTACTTCTTTTAAGATATCCTGGGCAAGTAGAAGGTATTTTCTTGTCCTTTATTGCTATATAATTCTTGATAGAACTTTTCTATACATTTCATGATGTCATTTCTCTTTTTAGCAATAGTTCCATCTTTTTTTTATTGCAGAAATATGTTTTCTATAAATACCAAGATGTTGTTTTAATTCTTAAGTCTATTCTCTTCTATAACCTTACTAATTCACTTGTACTTTTTTAAATTGTTATCAACTCTTTTTCAGATTTTAAAAATAATATTCTAGATATTCAATCCTTCTTAATGCATCATTTTTATATATTTTAATATGTCTTCTTTTCTTCATAAATTGTCTTCTCTCAGTAAAAATTTTACTGATCCATTGCTGCTTTTTTGTACCAGCTATCTTTATTGCAGATTTTAAAAGTGTATCAGTTATTTTCCTATTGGTTTCATTCAAATTTGAAATAAGTTCAAATCTGTTAATATTTAAAAATGATTTGGCAGTTTCAATTTAAATTCATTAGAATGTTTCTGAAGATTAGGAATATCAACTGTGAATAATTTTTATCTCTCTACTTTTACATTAACATGTATCTTATATCTCACTAATCAATGGTCACTTCCTGTGTTGAATTTATTAAGAACATTACTTTCTTGAAATACATATTTTCTGTTAGTCAAAATATTAGCAATTCTCAATATACTCACTTGGATGCCTTCATGTCCATTTCCATTTAGCATTTTTCTAAAAAAAAAAAAAGAATTTATAGTACAAAGTTTTTTTCAAACGCCACACATCTATATCAACTCTCATTTGTATCACCATAACCAAATTTATTTACCTCACTTTTATCTTTCAATTGTTTACCAATTTTAGCATTAAAGTCTCCTATGACAATCTTAAAATGTTGTTTGGTGTGATCAAACATTTTATACATCCATATAAAAATCCTCTTCTTCTTCATCACAATGAGAATTTGCTGAAACAAATCTGAATTAACTGCATTTGATATCTGCTATTAAGTTGAATAACTAATCTTGCCACTAAATATCTAATACACCATCAGTTTTCACAATATGTTCTTCCACTTTTTATTTATAATGAATCCTATTCTATTTGTCCTTCCAATGTTTGTGCCTTTGTAGTACAGCACATGTCCACTTTTTAATTCAATCATCTCTTTACTTTTTCTTCTGATTTCACAACGTCTAATAATATCTCTTTTAATATTAGACAGTTCTTTTTCTAATTCTTGCAATCTTTCTTCACTTGAAAGTGTTCTGAAGTTGTAATTATCTAAGTAAAAGATTGTTACCAAAGACAGCCTGGGTTTGCAATCATAAGATTCTTAAAATCTACACATTTAGCCACCATATGTTGCCGTGCATGGTGATTTTACAGTTGCATGGGAATAAGGGCCAAGATTTAATTTTGTATGTTATGATTGTAAATAACTATTAGAAAAAAAAGTTTGTTCAAACACAGAGGAGAATAATACCTTTTGAAATATTGTGTAACCTGGGTGCTATTATTAACAGTTGAATGTATTTGTAATATTTAAAAAGTTAAAATTTTCTAAAGACATTCAATACTCATATTAGATGATGGAAATAGTCCAATATACAACTAAAATACTATCATCACAAACCTTCAGGAAAACACACATTCATTCTGCTTTCAAGACAACTCAACTAATACTTCAGTTAAGATCTATCCAAAAACTGAAAAGAAATACCATAGTGTTTCTGGAGATTAAACTTAGAGTAAAAAGCCAATAGACTCATGCTGGTTAATGCATGTTAGTGAGCAGCCCATCCATGTTTGTATACTATATGAATAGTCACGAAGTAATAACAGCTGCAATGACAAGAATGTATAGAGTGAGCATTAGGAATTTGTCCTGCTTGATTTCTTTAAGGCCTCAAAGAGAAATCAGAGGGTTATCTTTCAGTTAACAGCAAACTCCTTTCTGATGTACCAACCACTATATCGCATTGTTCATTATACATCAATAAGTGAATCCTGTTATTGAATAAAAGAGAAAAAGCAGTGTAATTTTATTAGAATCTACAACATAAAAATAAAATTTAAGTCATTATATTGATATTATAATTTACGTACTAACTCATTAAGTCATTTATCTTCACTGCTTGACAATACATTGACGAATAGAAATATCTTTTGTTTTTTATATATATAAACACACACAAATAACTGATGCGTTTTCGAAATTCATATTTTGTAACATTTTTTTTTCTTTGTGAAGTTACAAAAATAAATCTGATAAGTGAAAAATGAAGTAGACATGCCAGGAGTTGTTTTATTATAAATCACAAACGACTTCCTTTTATTTAATAATGGTATGTAGCAACCTTAGGAGGTAACCTTCTTATAGGAAGAATTTTTCACATTACTGGTTTTCTAATGACCTACAGACAATCTTACATATCAAGGAAATGCATTGCGCTATTTTTTTTATGGTTTTAATTATTGCATATAGTTATATCACTTACAAATTGAAAATAAATTTGTAATTAAATATGTTTGCATATGTAAATCAATCTACATGTGTGTATGCACAAAACTCGTTGTCACAATAGAAGCAATTTTTTTAGTTAGATATAAATTAATGATATAAAGTTCTATATTAAATTTATGATATATCTATAAATATTGAGATACTATAATTAAGAAAGTTCAAGCAATTGTAAATTATCTTGGTAATATTCAAGTAATATTGCTTCATTATAGCATTTTGTCTCACTATTTGGCTTGACTTCATGTTTAGAATTTATATAAATATAAGTGAGTGGGGGTGTCAAAAGAATATAGAGCTCACTCAGTCATTGTATAAAGAAAATGCCTAAAATGATTTTCCAAATATTATTAGCATTATATTGTAAATATAAGTAGAAAATAAGTAAAGAAAACAAACAAAATTACATTTTTTCAGGTTTTAAATGTCTGTCAGGGAACACAATAATCTGGAATTCATTTTTAGCTACATGTTTCTGAATACACTAAATTTTTATTATGTCAACTATCATGTTGATTAATAGTAATTTATCAGCAAGTTCAAATAGAAAGACCTAAAAAAAAACAGCATTTTCTAAATAGCCATACAAAAGTTGCTATTAGGTTAATATAAAAGATGCAGAAAAGACAGCTTGAGTATTTGACCATCATTTGTCTGAAAGATGAAGTCACTCTTGTTATTTCAGTAATTGTTGCTTAAACATTAAATGACATTTCAGATAGCACACACTTTTAACTAATTTTATGAAGAAGAAAGGTATAAAAACATTATCTCTAATTTTCTGAATAGCACATTAAGTATTTAAATAAACACTCAAATTATTGTATCTCAATTTAACAATTAACTGCTGCTTACATTTGAAGTCAACAAAGACATGAGTCTTACGATTTTGTCATTCTGTTCATATCTCATAAAATCGTTTACATTTTTATAATAATCTATATGTATCATAAAACATCATCAAGTCAAAGATAACTTTAGTTCAGATTTTTTTTTTTATTGTTAGACTTATTAGAGCTTTTAATATATTTCTTTTTTGTATGATATTAGAAATCTTTATGTTAGTCATTCTTTCTTTCCTTAATTTTATTAAAATATTTTAACTTTTAAAAGTAAATTTGGTTTATTAATAAAATTTTGAAGATAAAATTGTCTAATCAAAATATCTATGATATATGTATTCAAACATGATTTCAGTAAGAACTTACTCATCTTGCTAATCTGGAATATTTTTAATTCTTCATTAATATGTTGATTCTTTATTAAGTCTTAATTGTTTATAGTAGAGTTTCTAATAATTTCTTATACTTGCAAGATTCTAATTTATGTTTTTATAGTTTATAATAGTAGAAATTAAATCACCAAACATCACATGATCACTATTTCTTATGCTTTCTCATTACTGTTATTAAAACAGGCAAAACTCTCCATACAGTAGTGCCTCTCAGTGTAAGCCAGAGTAATCAATGGATACCAGAAGACTTGTGCATAAAATCCCTATCTAGTACATACTCATCCAATATCCACAGACTAGTTTTTACAGTGCTTTCAGATCCAAGGCTCCTTACTGACAAAGACCACAAGCCAGAAACTAGTCTGAGGATATTGGATGAGTAGGCACTAGATAGGGATTTTATGCACAAGTCTTCTGCATCAATTTATTACTCTGGCTTGCACTGAGTGGCACTATTGTATGGAGAGTTTTGCTTGTTTTATAGAATGTAATAAGAAGTTTTATAATCACTATTATATTTATAAATATATTAATATACTTTAATAATTTTTTTTCATGTAGCTTCTAGATTGAATTAACATGCATTTTATTTCACTATCAGCTTGAAATATCAAATAAATTTGTTATATATTTTGAAGGAAAACTTATAGGTAATTTATGGTAAATTAAATTACTCATATTCTAAGAATTGCATTACTATATTGCATAGTAAATTAAGTTATTAGTGTACTAAGAAATATGTTACTTAATATATACTATAGTTTTTTGATATGTATTCTATGTCAACATTTTAATATTAGTCTATTTATTCATATATGGAGTGTTTAAAACTATTTTAATGTCATATATATAATGTGTAAATTTCAGATATATCATTGAAAATTATAAACTGCAGAGAATTAAATACTTTGCTAAAAAAAGAAAAAGAAAAGTGATTTTTAAAATAAAAATCAAACAATATGGTTTTGCTAAAATTGGAATCTATCATTATTGTTAGATGGATTATGGTTTTGTAATAAATTTTGAGCACTGGATTTTATAATTCTTTAAACTGGATTAATAATTTAAGAATTTAAATATTTTTATTATCTCTTAATTCATTGCTCCTCCATATATGTCTTTTAATATTAAAGTATTATTTTATAAATTCTTAGATAGTTCAGACAGTGTTCAGACTTAAGAAGATTAAAACAGTCCAAACTCTCTATATATATTGCTACTCAGTGCAAACCAGAGTAATCAGTGGATGCCAGAAGGCTTGTGCATAAAATCCCCGGCTAGTGCCTACTCATCCAATATCCCCAGACTAGTTTCTGGCTTGAGGCCTTCATCAGTGAGAAGCCTTGGATCTGAGATCACTGCACCTAGATCATGTGATCATGTGTTGTTTATTAACTTAAGAAAATGAGAGTTCACAGATCACAGCTTAACCAGTCACTTCTAGAAATTGAAACATCATACAACTTTTCAATCAACTTACCATTTAATTATATTTCCAACAATTAGTTATACTTATCTCAATGCAACTTTCACTTTAGCTCAATCCTATCACAACCATCCATCAGCTCAGAAGTTTTGAAACACTCAGTTCACTCTTTAAGTGAATAAGATATATATATATATATATATATATATATTCACTTATATAATATTATATATATATATATATATATATATATATATATCTATCTCATATTGTAAGTGTTAAGAACATATATACTTTTTTAGATATATTTAACTTCATATACATTTTTTATATATTTCAAACTTCTATTTTATTATGATATACTGAAACATATAACTAAAGATACGTGGAAAATATAGATGTTTTCAAAGGTGCACCTTTCATTCTGAAACAGCACTCATCAGTCGGCCCAGATAACAATCTCTTTCATATATCTTTATCATTTGTTCAATATATATATATATATATATATACATCAAATTACTATAGTTTAATTACAAGGTTCAAATTTTTTGCACTCACAATTTTGATACCAGCCACTTTTATAAAAATATATTAATCACTTTTACTAATCATTCATCAAAGAGAGATTATCTCTAGCTCAAATATACTTTTTAATTCTCATTTAATTAATAATATGTATTGTCTTATATAGATACCAACCCTGAGTTTTCTTGCCTGTGTGTACAGTTTTGATAACTTTTATTACACCACTTTCATTACTGCATATGTAATCCATGGATTACTGTTTTGTAATAAATCTTGAACAATAGATTTATAATATTTTGAACTGTATTTAAGAATTTAATTTTTTTTTTGTTGTCTCTTAATTCTCTGCTTCCCAAATATATATTGAAACATTAGTTTATAAAGCCATATGTAGTTTAATTCAGATGTGCAGTTTCAGACTTAGTAGCTGAGAGTTCAAGTATAAAAACTTAATCTGTCACTTCTAATAATTAAAATGTCACATGATTTTTCAATTATTTAATTATATATATATTATATTGCAATGAAACTTTGATATTAACATTTTATTAATGTCTTCTTTTGGTGTAATGATGGGGTTTATGTTCAACTGGATTAATCTTGAATTATTTTAGATTAAACACATATTAAGATTTTTTTAGATAGCCAATCCACAACTGATCCAGCTTTCATTCAATTATTAATCAGTAAATGGCTTTCTAGCTATTATTATTATAAATATTTCTAGTTGAAATGATTTTGTCTTCAACACTAATGAGGAGAAATCATACTCCTGTAAATTTTGATATGTTAATTTTAAAAGTAAAGCATTTCTAAAACTTTAAAACTATTCTGCATAAAATTTTGGATAAAATAGTATATTACAACACTTATTGATCATTACTAATATTTTTCTATAGAGATAAGCAATTGAACTTTTTTAGCAGTCTATTAGTTCTTAGGGCCTTTTTTTTATCAACATATTAATTTATTAAGTATTTATTTAACTCACCATATTTATTGATGGTTTCTCATAGTGAGTACTCTGATGGTGCTACTATGTTGTGACTTTAAATCACTTTTCAGCCTTTTTTTACAATTATTTATGGTATTTTTGCATTAAAAAGATGAATTAAACTGCTCTTTCAACTACTGACATCTTCAGAATTTTTTTGTAACTAATACATTAATAAGAGCAATCTATCAACTAGAAAATAATAAGGCTAGTTAAACTAGAAGTTGTGGATTGGTTGATTTATTAAATATGAATCTTTTCAACAAAGGAAAAAAATGCATGATTTCGTAGTGTATTTAATTATTTGTAATTCCTTTTACAAAATATTTCCATTATAATTATTAAAAATAAAATATATTTATGTTTCCACTTATTTTTTTAAAAATAGATTTCACTTTTAAAAATAAAAGTTAAGAAAATCGAAGTAACATTATGGCATAAGCAGTAATAATTATGGTCATCAAACAGTGATGATTCTGAATATTTGTAATAGTTTAATAAATATAAATGCAATTTCAATTTCAAACCAGTATTTCATAGATTTGTTATGACTTCACAATAATTCATTCAGTTTTAAAAATGGGAACTGATACAACAAATATTTCATTAATTACTTTTTACAATAGTGTTATGACAAAGAAACAGAAAATATAAAGTTATTGTCCTCATTATGTATTTCACATTTTTATATATTTTTTATATTTGGAAAGTTCAAAATGATTTTTTACAATTTTTTTTGTTTGTAAACTTAAATTTGTAATTAGACAAGCCCATTTTATTGATTCATAATAGTAAATAACAGTTTTAAATATTAAAGTTAAAGTGTAGAACTACTAACTTAATCTCACCTAGGTGTGGTGCAGAAAAAAATAAATGTTAGAAGGTTAATATAATATTGATAATGTTGGAAAACAAAAGAAATGTGCACACCCATATACATATACAATATAAATATATGTTGAGTGTAAATATCATTATATGGGCAGTTACTTTAACAAACTAATAATTGAAAATGTAATTAATATTCTGTGATAAACTTAATTTTATTTTTGTAATTAAAAGTAATTTTACAATAAGATATTTATTTCAATATGATATAAAAACATATTGTTGAAAATTGTATTGAAACAGTAAACTTTCCACAGTATGGGTTATTCCACAATAGATGGGGTTGAACCTAGGTACCATCTATATCTATATATAAGACATTAAATGATATAATCTATTCAATATGTACCATTGTATTATAAATTTTGGTTCAAATAAATATGGAAGGGAAATTATTAATAAAATTCAAATAAAAAAATTAATTCACAATATATAATATTAATTTAATATGATGATGATATATAATTTAAAAATACATTTTATTTGTTTTTTAGTTTCAATAAAAAGAAACTCGTCTTGCATTGGTGGTCGAGAGGTCAGCGCTACTGCTTTGCACTTGCAGGCAGTTGCCCGGGTTGCAGGTTCGCGCCCGGCCGATGCTATGACACTTTAAAAAAAAAAAAATAAAAAAAATAAATAAAAAGAAACTCAACAGCATAGAAACTCCTAAAAAGAAAGTTTATTTTTGAAAAAGTTTTTAAAGGAATGATCATCATCAATTATTACCATCATATCTCCTAATGGATTGCATGATTTCTGAGGGCTGTGGATATTAACTAACACATGCATGTAAAAAGCATATATTAGGATTGAATAAAAATGTAACAATACCTAGAAACATCTTTTATTTATAATTAAAAGTAATTTTAGATTGAAATAATTTGTTTCAATATAATATAAAATTGCATAAACCTAGAATTATCTATCAATTTACTTCAAAAATTTCACTTATGAACTCTCCAGGCTTTTTTTAATAATTTTTTTTAATATAACTTTTCACTATTTTGAAAATATAGTAGAAATGAAGAATGTAAATATTATATGTATGTGCAATGTATGCTATTTCTTCTATACTTTCTCAAAGATAACTAGTGTTTTTTTAATTTCAATAGTAGATAGATCTAATGAATAGGAATTCTTCAAAAATATAAATGAAAACTTTATTATTTATTTGATCTTAATAAATGCTTTAAATACAATGTATTGATAGATAATAATATTAAAGCAATTGAACATCATGAAATCAATTTTTTATTTCAAAGTAATGAATTGACTTTTATTTATTTTTAATAATTAATTTGTATAAAGACTGGTAGATTTACAATTTATGCTCCAATATTATAAATTCAAATAGATATAAGTATATTATATATACTTTTAATCTAGATATAATTAGAGAGAATTTGAACTCAGTCTTTCAAACTTCCTTAGGGCATTCACTACATCTTATACAACCAATACACATGACCACATACATGTGAAGAAAATAAATGATCTCCAGTATACATATTTTGTGCTGAATCAGCACTCATCAGTTGGTCTACATGAGTGCTGGTTCAGCATGAAATATGTATATTGGAATCATTTATCTTTTTGCATGTATGTGTCATGTGTATTGGTTATATAAGATGGAGTGGATGATATAAAGAAACTTAAAAGTCTGGGTTCATGTCCCCTCTAATTAAAATCAAATACTGTAAATTTACCAAGAAATTGGAAAGGGAAAAAGAAGAAACATATAATTTCAATTTATAATTTTTTTTTCTGTGACTATTTTTTTAATTAAATTTGTTTTCCAGAAATAATATAAATGGAAAATTAACTGATTTAAATAAAATAAACTGTCAATAAATAGATAAACATATTTTTTGAAAAGTATGTAACATAGTTTCAGTTTACAGTTAACACAGATTGTTGCATGGGACGACTGTGAACATATAAAGGACAGAAATCACCACTGTAGTAAGTTGAAGTTAGTTGAGAATATCAAAAGATAAATTAGTTATAAGTTGTTGAGTAGAACAGAGCCAAAAACCAGCATTAAAAAGCATAAATTATTATTATTTTCAATAGCTGTTATATCAAAGTATTCATCATGTGTATATCATATAAAGATGTGTGCTAATTGCAAATTCAGCTAAGTTGCTTTTACTATCTGGAAATATAATTAATGGTTGAGTATTAGATATAGAGTATAAGGATGCTATACTACTTCTGAACTGTCTTAAATGATAGAATGTGTCATATAAGTAGAAGAGCTATTTATAAATTGAAATTCAGCAAAATTATTAAAATAGGATCCAAGACATGGAAAAACTGAACTTGCAAAAAATAAAATTCAGCAAAATTATTATGAGATATTATTTTATATAGCGTTATGTTTTTTATGTAATAGTAATATTAGCAATTAAGCCAATTCACATGGCTTTAAAGGTAAATTATAAATGAATACTCTCAATTTTTCCAGACATGAGATATAGTATTTTAGTAAGAATGGAATGAATCCACCCACTCTTTCGACCCAAATGTGTATGTATGGGAAAATCTTAAGTGTGTGGAAATAAGAGTGTGAAGGTGTTACATGATCACTTTAAATTACATTTGTTATGTTTGAACAATGACACTTGCAAAATCTTTACAATTTACGAACCGTCATTAATATAGAATTACTATTGTGAGGAAATCAACAAGCAAAGAAAAATCAAAACTTGAATTTTTTTTGCAAAAGGCACATTGCTTTGCATACTATCAAAAGGGTATTTTATGAAATTATATAATACATGATGAAAATAAAGGTTGATACTAAACAATACAATAATGATAAGAGTTTGATTTAAATTATACTTATTAAAGTCTATAATAATTATAGTTGACTAAAATATGCTACCATTAGTTTTGATAATAGAAGAGGTAATTAGGGAAGTCTTCTTTAATATTTTTTTTTTCTTTTTAAATTTTTATAATATTTTCTTTAGTTGTTTTTTTTTTTTTTGTTTTATATATATTTTTTGATATGAATGTATATTTTCATTTTAAGAATATATTTCAACTTATTGCATAAAAGTAACAATAACTAACAATTGATTTAAAGGAATTATAAAATATTTGCATAAATCTTTGAAGTTGATGGTTAATGTAATTAAATAAGCTAATAAAGATGTGCATGTTATATAAAGCTAATTGTATAAATGCAACATGAATTTTGTATTTTAAATTTCTTTACCATTTTTCTAATTTTTTATTATTATTGAGTGTTATTTTAAAATTTTTTTTTGTTGTAGTACTGATATTCATTTTTTATTTCATTCTCAACATAATTGCATGATATACTTTATATTTATAAATATGATTATGAATCATCCAATGTATTAAAAAGAGTTTGGAAACATTTAAAAATGTGCTAGATACTAATAGAAGAGAAGGCAAACTACTCCAACTAAAGTTGGCAACTGAGAATTTAGAAGCAGGTTTACTTTCAACACAAATAAAACTGATTTGCACTAGCTAATATTTTTTCATGGTTAATCTAAAAAAATAATAAGTAAAGCAATTTCTACTAAGAAAATATAACCATTTTATAAGTATCACTTTGTTTTGTGTAATCAAATTATTTAAGTTGATGACAATGGATAATATGATCATATCCCCTTTTTGCCAGGGCAGTTTTACAAAAATATGATTTATTATTGATGGGACAAAATATAAAATTAGTCTCATCTTGTATAAGTTTTTATATCAATAGAACAATGTTTTTATTTGGTAACAATATATTATTCAATTTATAATACTAATATGTAAACATTAGTAATCAATGGATATTAGATGTTATTGCTAAACCAACCATTGTACTAATTTTTAGCTAGTATGCATAATAGCTATCAACTATCAACTTTTTTCTTCTAGATTATTTTAATTAATATCAGTAAAAGAAACAAAGCTTTATTAAAAATCTTATATCTAATCTGTATTTGATAGGATTAATCCACAACTGATGTCACTAAAATATGTAGTTACTGACTTAAAATCAGATTTATATATACTTAAATAGGTAAATGTTTTTAGATTCAAAAATTTCAGGTTTGTTATTCAAATGTCTTAAGATTCTAGCCAAAAACACCTGACTGTTTGACTATAATGGATTTGAATTCAGACTTTCAAGCTCCCCACATATCTCCACTCCATCTTATACAACTGATACACATGACCACATACATGTGAAAAAGATAAATATTATATGTATATATTTCAAATTCTAGATCAGTAATTACATATTTTAATGATTTCACTATTAATTTTGCTGTTAATGCATATTACATGCAATCTCGGGGTCATTTTCTATTTATTACATATCATACAATAATTTATTTCTTTTTCTTTTTTATCACCACTCTTCCATTGCTGATCTTTTTCTCATTTCCTGGTTTTATCCCAATCATTGTTTTAATATCCATTTTTATTTCTCCGTATTTTAGTTTTATTGAAACATCTTTCTTTGCCCTGCTTAAAAATTAAACTTTTTAGCTAGCAGTCGATTTTCTCCATGTAATATTTTAGTCATTTAAAAATAATGTTAATTAGTATATTATTATTTTTTAAAAGTCAATATATATATATATTAAAAAATTAAATAAAATAATCATCCAAATAGTTTTTCTCACTAACATTTGTTTTAGTTGAAAGTAACTAGATAAACTGATTATTCAAAATGTAGTGAATAATAACAAATATTAATATTCATTATATTTTTGAATAATTAGATTTATCCTTTTATAAATTACTTCCAGTAGAAAACAAATATTGATAAGCTAGGTCTTTGGATGATTGTTTTTAAGATGGAAAAGATGCCTGATGAATTTCAGATTGAAAGCTTGTGCACAACAACTACATCAATTGTAATGTGGTTTGTAGCAAATCACTTTGAAATCCATGTACTCAAGTCTTAGTTAATTATTCAAGAGAAGGGTCACTTTTGCAATTAAAGAGAAGCTGTATTCTTATTGTTAAACCGAATCACTCACTAAATGGTTTGCTATTATGGAAAAGAGTGATGTGAGTATAATATATCAAATTTTTATTCCTATGTTAAGGTGAAATATATGAGCATTATCTAATTACTTTGCTATATTTGTATATTGTGGTGGCATATACCTGCAACCTTTGTGGTTCAGAAATATCAGTTGCAATATTCATATTTATGATTTTACAATAAATTACTATTAACACATTGCTACTGTTATTCAAACTAAAAAGGACCATAAGCTCACTGATTTTATTAATATGGCACCATTTCTTTAGTATTGGAAACACATCGTATTACAATCAGATTTTTATTTTTGCTGCCAAAATATCAACATTTTAACTGATCAACTCAGATATATTTGCTTAATGATTATTTTTAGTCAACATTGAAGCAAAGGTGTCAATGAGAAAGGCTTTGTGTCATTTTCACAAAGGATTTTCTATTAGAAGAAGGTAAGTATGTAATACTTGATTTGTAGACAATATAGTTATGATGGCAGCAGCAGAAAAAAACTAGGATATTTAGTAGTTCAATTGATAAGAGAGAGAATACACAGAGTATGAATTAAGACAAAATACAAGCAAGACAAGGATAATGTGATTAACCAAATGAATATTGAAGATAATAGTGAAAGATAGTTTTTCATTGTAACAAATTTCAGAGTTTGTTTATCTGGGCTTCAGACTAAGTTACATTGAAGAATGCCACATAGAAATAATTATATAATTATTATTGACATTAAAAGCATTCACAAAATTAGAACCCATATGGAAAAACAGTGGCATAAGTATCTTATCAAAGTGATAGACTATATGGTGCATTGCAATGTATGAATATAAACCATATTGTGAAGAACCAGAGAGGTCAAGGATTGATGTTTTTGAAATGAAATGTTATTGAAAGATGTTTGGGTTATGTTGGACAGCTAAGAGAATTAATGAATGAATTTTGGTGATCTCAGATATACAAGAACAATTGTTGAAGATGATCAAAAAAAGAAAGTAAAGCTACACTATTTTGATATGTGGTGAGACAGATAAAAATGTAGACTGGAATTAAGAATGGGCCAAGAAAATGATCCTGATTATCATAAATCAATAAATATTACAGAATGAACAGTATAAACAGTATTAAAAACATGCAGAAATTCAGAGAGAAGAATGGCCTGAAGTTTTTCGTTCACATTATTTCCCTTTGTCAAAATGACAGATTATATAGATTATGATAATGATCTAAATTATCCATGAGTCATCTATTTTAAAGAAAAATTCCAAATGAAAAAATTTTAAGATTCACCAATTCTAAATTTGAACCAATTGAGAGTATGACAAATGGACTATCTAATCACTATGCAATAAAACTTTTTATTTTTACTATACAATGGTTTTTAAATGCTCAGTTTGTTATATGCAGTCACTTGGATATATGCTGATGTAATCAGAAGTGGGGCTTGATTAATATTTTTAATTGTGAGGGGGAGTATGTGTTTGATCATATGTAATATATATTTTGCAAACATACTCGCATATATATGACATTTGTTTAAATTATTTAATGAACATCCTTCTTTTCAATATTGCTTTGTTTTTTAGTCTTAGATAATTATAATTACATTACTAATAGAGAATTTAGTTGTCTTAGAACATTAATTTTATATAACTAATGATTCACTCAAAGTTCTGCTCTATATATTTTTTTAAAAAATGTATATTTTACCAGCTTTCTTATTCTTTGTTTGTCATATCTTTATTGAAAGAAATTGGTAGTAATTAAAAAACTGGTATAATGATTTCAAGAGTGCGTCTTTGTTAGAATTTAATGAGTTACTCAAAAGTAAACTTTGTATAAAATTATTTTTGTGTGAATTATAAAAGTATTTATATTGCTTAATGAAGAAAAAATAGGTTGCATGTCAATTTCTAAGAAAATTTGAAGGAACATTTGTTTACTAGGAATAAACACAAAAGTCAAACTTATTATTCAAAGAATAGTGAGTGCTAAAATTAAATAAATTATTATTCATATTAAGTAAAGTGCTTCATGATACAATATCTTATTGCATTAATTTTTTTCGTGCTCAAACTCTCAGGTTCAAATTCTAGTGGAGCTTAAGAATTTTCAAGTAAAATCAAGATTTTAATAATAATATGCTATGGCTGTTTTCTGCCATATAAAACTTTAATAATTTAAAAGTATTGCATTGGAAGCAGTAATTCATCCTATTTATCTCAGAGCCATCTGTTGTAAAGATTCCAATGAGCATGCCCTATACAATCCATAGAATAGTTTATTATTGAGGAGCTTTGGATTTGGACCTATAAATTCATTAACTATCATTTCTTTTTATATGCTATGTAATCTAATGAATGACCCATTATGTTTGTTTGTATGGATATGTATTGTGCTAGACACTATGTTTAATGATAACAGTTATAAGGTAGCTGTAGACATCTCCGATTATGGGAAGAAATACATTATTAAATGCATAACCCGACTTTGTGAGTTTTCTTACATCCACTTAAGAATTCAAGTAGAGATTTTCCTTTCTGTTCTGATTATTCAAGTTTATAATACATAGCTCCAGAATAGATTAAATTTAATGAACTGAGAAATTTGTGCTTTATTCCATTAATATTAAAAAAATATTTGCATTGATTATTGAGTGATAAAAAGTGCCAAAGTCTGGAGCTTAAGATTTTTTTGCTCATACCAACTCTGTGATTTGAAGTATTTGAATCCAAAGCAATAAAACTACTCAATTATATTAACAAAAATTTTAATATCAGTAATGCCTTTATGAATGCATATATGTCATCTATGAATCATTAAATAACATAATTAATTGACTGGAATCAATCTAAGAACCATACATTACAGGATCTGATAATTTACCTCTGCACTAAAACAAATAGGGTTATGGATCATTTAAATGTTTATATGAGTTGATATATAAGTAGATTATGGGTGAAACAGTATTAAAAACCCTAGTAAAAAAGTCTATTCCAACACTACATTACAGAAAAACATTGAAAGAGAAAATAAAATTCATGAATAATCATGAAATGTTGAAGTTTGACAGCTTTATTATCTTCTGGTTAAGAATATCTAGATGCTCATTTGCCTATCAATAATTAAATGGTTAACTGATCTGAGTATGAACTATTTATTGGAAAACATTTTAATCTTATAGGGATGTTCCCAATTGCATGAAAGCCTTTCCACAATTCAATCTAGGTTTAAACCTTTAAGTATGAAAAAACTTCTTCATAGGCAGTGTGCATGCATATTTGTTCATATATATATATTATTTTTAAAAATAAATTTAAAGATATAAATTTAAAAAATATGTATGAATTGTATTTGCATATTAATAAGTATGACATTTGCATAAATATTAGTACATTTGCTTAAATAGATAAAATAAGAAACATAAGGGTAATCTGCTATTAGACAGTGTTATTATTTAGTCTTAGCAGTCTGTTGCACAGTTGTCATACCTATCATTGGATAAAAAAAAAAAAAAAACTTAACATTTTGCTTTGTTTTTGCCAGGAATATAGAATTTTTTTCTTTATTTAGTCAATACACAACTATCTACATACCCCCCAAAATAGTCAGTAAATAGGTAGCTGCCTACTCTTTGAGGATAAAATAAGAACATTGTTAATCTATAATGCATTGTCGGACAAAAATTTACCCTTATTTGGCTGTTTAAATGATATTTTGCCTTATTTGACAGTTGTAAATAAAAATTTTATTAAATAAAATTATTTTATATATTAATTAAAATGGCTTGTTTCGGGAAATATGCACATATATTTTAGTTTTAAAGTAATATTTATTGAGCAGTAAACATTATATACATACATATAATTATAAATAACATTAAATTATAAAAAATAACGGTTTAAATCTGACATTTTTTTTCACAATTAATCATTATAGATAAATACATAATTTGAGATAACACAAAGAATTAATATTAACAGAATTCTGAAAATAATTATAATATATATAATTATAATATATATAAAAAGTTAAGTAAAGAAAAGGGTGGAACCATGGAAACATCCTTTTCTTGTAAAATCACTGTCTTGTGTTGCGATTTGAAAGCCCTCTAGACAGTTATCATTACATCTGATTGGCTGTCATATAAGCATTCTAAAAAAGCACATACGAGAGATTTCAGCCTTTCAATTTAATTTATACTGGATATTTAAAATTAATATTCTGTGAATAAAGTATTAATCAACTAAAATAAACTATAAAGTTTTGATAATAAATAAAATAAAAATGCATAGTGAAACATCTACAAGAATGATGGGAAGAACAGACTCCAAGTCATCATCATCACTTTTAACTATTATCAGTCAATTTTAGCATAAAGATCTCTCCAATGTTAATCCAATTTGTTTGTACTCTAATCTTTTTCTTTTATATTATACTAGCAAATTTCCTTATTTCATCCATCTTTCTCACATGCTGTCTCTTTGGCCATTTTTTAAATCTCTTAAGATCCAGTTCAAAACTTCAACTGTTTATTTATTATCATCTCTTCTGACTAATACAGCCAGACCAGCTCCAATTTTTTAAATGATATTATTGATACCTGCTTATACTCTCATCAATATATATTTTTTCAATCTCTTATTATTTCTATGGCACAACTTTTCATACTTTTTTAATTACTCTCCTGTTAAGTATCCAAGTTTCAGTAAAAACCTTTTCAAACACATAAAAATATTTTCTTTTAATTCTACTTCTACCAAAAGCACTACATACAATTTTCTTCTTCATCCTCCTTTTCTTAGGTATTGATTTTTATATTTACATATCACACCATTTTATATAAGTTAAGGGTATAAGAAAGTTGGAAATGGTATGATATGTAAAAACAATTACATCCAAATTTAATTCTATGATTAATTTCATTAATTATGTTTTTATCTATATTAATAATCCACCAAAATATTTGTAGTTATTGTTAACTTTTTTTAATTTATGATTACCAATCTATATTTTCTTTCTCTGAGAAAATCCATTGAACATTAGTTTACTTATTTTAACACTTATGTTTAGTCCTATCTTCTTACTTTCATTTGGTAACTACTGCAATATTTTCTAAAGCTTTGAAGCATTGTTTGCAAAAATAATCACATTATTTGAAAAATCCAATTGACTTAAATAATTCCCATTTACTTTCCCAATTTTCATTTTAATTCCCAAAATAGTTTTGATAAAATTGCTGTACAAAGTTTAGAAGATATGGAATTACTCTGATCCATCTATTCTTAATATTCATTTTTGAGTATACAATGTAGCCTAATCACCATTGTTGTATTTTGATAAATATTCTTTGGAATATGACAATATCTCAAGTCCATATTTTTATAATCCAAAACTTTAATCACTGTAAAAATGCTTACAGAATCAAATGTCTTTTCATAATCTATAAATCCAAAGAATAATGGCAACTCCTATTCATTAATCTTTTATAAAGCCTCTTTTAATACATGGGTGCAATCCATGTGCTAAAATCACTTTTAAATACAGCTTGATATGGTCCATTAGAGTCCATAGTTTGCTGAAAATAGGTTATAATTACATTTGTAAAGATTTTGTGTCAAATTGATACACTTTTTCCATTATCTGATACATTTTTATCATTTGGTATATAGGTTTGACAATTTTTTTATTTATTTCTTCAACTTCTTTTAAAATATCAGTAATAATCTCATTATTTCTTTTTTCTCTTTTTTTCTTTGAACAGACTGAATAAATGGGCATTCATAAATGAAAAGTAGAATTGCATTTGCAAATTTATTAAAATGATTTGTTATGAGTCTGCTCACAAATAATTCTGAATAATATATTAAAATAAGAATGGTCTGTGATATGATTAATTTCATATAAGTAACCTCTTTAAAATTCTAATTTTTTTTCCCCATATGTCATAGCATCGGCCGGGAAGCGAACTCGCAACAACCGTCTGCAAACAACTGCTTGCTTGCAAGGCGGCTGCGCTGACCTCTCGGCTAACAATGCTTGATGAAATATTTTAACAATCCAAAAAATATAGTAAATGTAGGAGATACTTTGTTTTCTTGTCCTTCATAACCATATACTTTTGTATGGAACTCTTCCATGCATTTTATAATGTCATTTCTCTTTTTAGTAATTGTTTCATTTTTTTTTTATTGTTGCAATAACTTTTTTTCCAATAGCAATATGTCATTTTACAATTTTGATATTTTTATTCTTTTTCTATAATAGCTTCCCTAGCCAGTTCACAGTTAAATATTTTTATATCATTATTAACTCTTTTTCATAGCATTTTACAAAACTCTAAATATTCAACTTTTCTTAATGGATCATTTAAAATAAAATTATATTCCTTCTTTTTTTCATACATCATTATATTTTCATAGAAAATTTAATGGTAATTTTTTTTGTACCAGCTATCTTTTTTGCAATATTTTAAAGAGTACAATTTACTGATTTCAGTCAAGTCAGAAAAACATCTTCAAAGTCCATTAATATTTTTAAATGATTTGCAAATTTTAATTTTAATTCATAGGAGTATTTCTGAAGGTTATGAATAGTATCTCTTTAACATATATCTTACATCTCATTAATCAATAACCACTTCTTATGCTGAATCCTTGTTAAGAACATTATAATAAAATAATATTTTCCATCACTCAAGATATAATTCAATCTTGTATACATTCATTTGATACATCTATGAGCATTTTCATTTAGCATATTTTTTCAAAAATATTAATAATATATAGTTTTCTGTGAATTCCATATGTCCATGTCTTCTAAAATTCTGTCACCACCATAAATTTTTTTTATCTATAACATTTTCATCTTTCATTTCTTACCAATTAACATTAAAGTCATCTCTATAAAAATTCTCTATTTTCTCATCAAAATGAGAACTTTGGAGGTATTAAGCTGAATAATCTCCATTTAGCATCTTTCATTAACTTGAGCGATTAATCTCATCTCCACAATGTTGTTGTTCTTTTTTATTTATAATGAATCCCATTCCATTTGTGTTTTCAATTTTTATATCTTCAAGTTAAAGCACATATCCACTTTTTAAATTGTCTCTTCATCTTTTCTCCTAACTTCACAAAATCTAACAATGTCCATTTGATATTAAACACCACTTCTTCCAATTTGTGATTTTTCTTTTCACTTGGAAATGATCTGTAGTTATAGCTAAATAAAGATTCATTAGTAAATGGCAGCTTAAATCTGTAATCAAGAGATTTGTAGCACTCTCTGAGTTTAGTCACCAATTGTTGCCTTATAGCTTCCTGGGAATAAGGACCTTAATTTCTGTTTGTCTATCATAATCTACAAAAAAAATTATATCTACATTCATTCTATCTTCAAGTAATCTCACATGATATTTCAATTAAAAATTATCAGGTAACTAAATAGAAAGACTGGTGTATTTTTAATCTTAAATTCAGAAGAAAAAGCAGTAAATTCATCTCATTAGTTGGTACATGTGGTGAACAGCATGTACATGTTCATTTATCATATGAATACTCACATAGCTATAATGATAAGAAGGTATGAAGTAGATATTGGAAATTTGCCTTTCTTAATTCCTGTAGGGAATTTTCCAATAGCCACATATTTAATGAGAATGGTATTTTAATTTTTCCAAGTTTAACAAAAAACAAAGATTTATATTTTCCAAAGACAGATTGAAGATAAAGTGATATCTTAGCAACAGAAGGGTAAAGATTAAAAAGATAGTAATTTTAATATATAAAAGAAAACGTAATGAATTTGTGACGTTAAAGAGGTGTAATTAGCGACTAGATTACAGTATGATAGTTTTGCAAAAAGGTCAATGAGGTAAAAAGAGTTCATTGTTTCCTTTTCACAACTATAGAGAAAACAAACAGCATCTAAATTTGCACTCATTATTTTCCTTAAATAGAGAATAATTAATAGTAAGAACCATGAGTTGATTTTTATCAGAAAATATATTGAAACAATAACCAAATCATAATTAAAGTGTTAACAGTTTTGCTGATGGATAATCATTATCAGTATATAGAAATGTTAGATAAAGTCTTGTACCTAGTTCAACTGATTGAGATGAGGAATTGTCTAATTTTAACTTTTCAGAGATTAATTAAAGTAGATAAAATGGTAAAGTTATATCTTGTTGCACATTGGGTGTTTTTTGCAGAATGTTATATGTACATGCATGCACTCAAATATTACACAGTTTTACAGATAATTTAAATGCTGCTTCACTATCCATCATTCATATTTTAACATAAAATCAACATTACTCGCAGAGTGTGTGTGTCTTACCCCAAGCACAATAGTTGCTCTGATGAGATTTCAAAATATTTACATTTTAAAAATATTCTACATTAATTCTTTTTCCTCATTCCCACACATGGAAAGGTTTTGATTTTTTTTTTTTTTGAAGACCATTTATATTGCATGAAGACAATGTACCTGTCTTAAATTTCTTGTCCAATGGCTGATATCAAAACAAAGCAATAGTTTACTGCAATGAAGCAGTATTACTTGTCATCAGTGATAATTTGCTGCAGTGCCAATCTCTTAACAGAATTTCTTTTTAGCATTTCAATTTCAGCAATACTTTATAAACCTTAATAAACTCTTTCATTATAAAAATGACTTTTTTTATATTGTATTTGACCTGCATATAATTTTGAAATTCTGAAAATAAAAGAATTATTTCATTATTACTATATATTATTATTAGATACTATCAAGGCAATATTTGACTTATAATGATCACATAAGTAGCCTTTATCCTGGATAAACTATTATTTGTTTGTTTTTCAGGTTACTTAATGGTATTATGGAATTGACATATTGCATGTCTTCAGATTTAAGAGACCCATTCCCCCTTAATTAAATACGAACGCATCATTGTGTTTTGCGATACTATTCCTGATTCCCAACATAATATGCAAGAGTAGTTTAGAATTACTTTTCTATAATATTTACCTGTCTGCCATGATTAAACATCTATTACTATCATCACTCTATATTATTGATGCCCAATATATGTAATACAATAGCAGTAATCAACTTTATAACGCCAACTATAACATATATTCTTGTGCATTTTCTTATTTAAAAAAAATAATTGTAATTGTTTTTCTGTTATAATTTCTACATAATTTTGTAAGCATAAATACGAGTTCTGATTTATTTAGATATTAGTTATTTTTTTTGGAAGCTATTTAGTCCTCCCTCCCCCCATGTTTGTGTGTGTGTGTATATGAAGTGTCGAGTTTTTAAAATAGTGTGAAAATGTGGAAAAAAATTCCTTTCATTTTTTCACTCTTGTTTTATAACCAATCATAATTTTGACAAGCAATTACTGTTAAATGAAAACTGTCAAAATACTCGATATTTTTTTAAAATCTGTGATGTAGCGTTTCTTTAAAAGTGCTTCATTTAATTTTGCTTTGAACTTTTTATTTAAAAGTATTGTAAATTGCGATTAAATTTTGTTTTAAAATTTACCTTTTTTTTTTCATTTTTGACAAGTACAATCTTGTAATATTTTCAATGAACCATAGTTCAGTTTTCTATTTTTTATTACTAAATAGTTTTTTTTTTTTAAATGTCTTCAAATATTTTAGTTTTGCGCGCTGACGTGCTTTTCTTTATATGGATTGCATCTTGGAATGCATAGAGTTCAATAACCAAAAATTGGTGTCAGTCTAAATATTTGGTTATGTACGTATAATTCGATAAACTGCTATAACTTCAACATCAGTTATATACATAAATTCTATCGGTTGATCAGTAGGTACTTAATTATCTTAACTAGAAAGTAAATCTGAAAAAATAGCAATTGATTATCCTGATACTGTTTTTTGTTTACTCTTTCTCTCTGCAGGATGCTACAGAGGACTTTGATCCACAACATTGTATTTATAATGTAAAATAGAAACATTTATCTCTTCCGCTTTCAATGTAACAATTACAATTGTTTTGTTGCTGTTTAATACAAAGATTTATAGAATTGTAATTTTTTTTCTAATTTTTTAAAATGTTTATTTCCATATATGCATTGTAGACAATCACGAATGAGTTTATAAATAATTTATAGCACAAATGTAAAGTCTACTTTTGGACTTTTATTTCTTGTTTTTTTCTTCTCAATAGTCATTTTTTGCCAGTTTTAGAGATTTATCTTTTTTTTTGCAAATTTTAGATATTTTTAAAAATGAAAATGATTTCTAGTTATTATATTAAAAAGTTCAGTGAAAATATCATACTTGAATTGTTAAATGAATGCTTTTTTTCAAAATGCTCTTATACAGATTATCAGCTAGTAAGGAAATCCAAGTCACATATCACATGACTTAATTAAATAAGCTTGTATTTACAAATGTAAATATAATGAGCATGCTAACAGCTCTAAACAAGCTTTTTTTTTTTACATTTGTAAATACAAGCTTATTAAATTAACACATGATGTATGACTTGATTTTCTTAGTATTATAGTTTCCCTTTTTAGACTTTGGTGATGTTATATTGCTTAGGCTATTAATATATTGTGGATATAAATTTTACTCAATCCCATATAGCTGTTTAAGTTAGATAGCTGAATTTGAAGACATATATATCTGAAAATTTTAGATTAGTTAAGTATTCAATAAATGCTGGGTCTGAATGTATTAGCACCTCACTGATGAGAGCCATCAGCTTGAAACTGGTTTGGGGATAGGGATAATTCTAGATAGATATTTTGAATGCTTTCTTTTGCAAAAAAAAAAAAGCCTATTTAGAGCTATTAGCATGCTCATTATATTTAAATTCAACTGTAACAGTGTAATTGAATTAAACAACTAATAAATC
The DNA here is from genome assembly GCA_028023455.1 of Epiperipatus broadwayi. Lineage (NCBI taxonomy): Eukaryota > Metazoa > Onychophora > Udeonychophora > Euonychophora > Peripatidae > Epiperipatus > Epiperipatus broadwayi. The sequence continues at coordinate 13,815,669 of JAQFVV010012396.1, forward strand.
ACAGTCTGAAGATAATTATTTTGTATAATATTCCAATTTTATTTCTGATAAAAAGTTCAATAAATTACTTTTCAGATGCCTGAATTTATCTTATTGACTGTAGTGTTATATGTATTTAGAATTATTTCAGTTTTTGATTAACATGTTTTTCATATATAATCTTTTTATTAATATAGATTGCTAAATCCAAATGAAGGAAATTACTGAATTGGTTAATAATCATAACATAAGAATGGAATGAAATGTACAAGTTATTTTAGTGCTGGCAAATAATCATTTAAAAATTATTATAAAATAATAGATATATCAATGTTAATTTATTTTGATATTTTTTCAGTAGATATTCTTTTAAAATTGTGAAATATATTAACAAATAATAGTTATTATGTTATACTAATAATGAAGTAAAAGTCAGAATAATATTTAAAAATAATGCACTGCATGGCAAATGCTTTCTAGTATTTCATTGTGAAGAAACCATGAAGAAGGTGGCATCTTGCCAAATGTCTGGAAATGATGATTTGAGCAGTTTGCCATAATTATTTATTCTGTAGCTAAGAATACCAATATACTTAATTATTAACTAATAATACTTGGTTATCTGAAGGATATGATCTTTTTTTAGAAAGATTCTAAAGCCGATTATACTGCAAACACTTTCAATGAGTTTACCCAGATCACATTCAAACCCAGGTTGCAAATCATGGCACATGGCATATGTACCTATCATTTATTGGTCATTGGTATTTATGAATAATATTGTGGTTACATAATCTAGATAAAGTTTGATTAAAGCCAGTCAATATATTTAGAGATATATTTGTGGATAATTGTTTTGGTGAAAATTAAATGTCCATTTATTATTTTGTTGAAGCCAATAGACATATGTATCTCAATTTCAATTTGATATACAGTTTTTTTTTCAAATGCTAACATTTTTCTTCCAAGAAGTAAATTTCAGCTAAAAATGAAATATCTTACTTATTCATTGTTAATTTGGACACACAAAAATAAAAACAACAATAAAATTAATAAACTGTACAAGCTTACACATATCTGCACATATATAATGTAGTATATAAGGGATTCAAACTCAGACTTTCACACAACCCTCATCTCTCCATGCCCTCTCATATTGCTGACCCACCTGATTGTACACATGTTGAAAAGACAAATAATCACCAATACACGTATTTCATGCTAAACCAGTAATCTGGACCAACTGACGATTGCTGGTTTAGCATGATATACGTATATTGGTGATTATTTATCTTTTCAACATGTGTATGATCAGGTGGGTCATCAATATGAGATGGCATGGAGAGCTGAGGGTCATGTGAAAGTCTGAGTTCGATCAATAAAATGTAATATTTTAACAAAAAGTAAATGAACTGTATCTTTTGATATTATTGTAATGAAATGGACATATATATATATATATGATAACAGATGGCGTTCTACCAAAAACGCCATCTGTTATCATAAATACAAGCGTTAGCAAGTTTTTTAACTTGTGTTTTTTTGTTTTTCATATATATATATATCTTACATTCTCTCAATGGATTTTTTTTATATCAAAAATCTTGTAGGTATAACCATCACCATTTATATTTTCTGATTATTATTTTTTTTATACTCATTTTTTTTTTTAAGTCATTGCCTTTAAACAAATTATTAGATTTTTTAATATATACTATTATTTTGTATATGTTATTTATTAAATATTTTTATTGAAAATAAAACTATCATCATCATCATCAGACATTCTCAAATGAATATGACTATTTCAACTTTAAGAGAAAAAGTAAAAAAATAAATAAATAATTATAATAATACTATAATAGAGATAAGTTTTATGATGGCTGCACAAACTGATTTGTGAGCCACAACTATATCTACATATATAATATGATAATTTATCATTCTGTTTATTTGATATTTTGTGATGCTATATTTTAACTTTTTCTGCCAAAAAAACTTATGTATATATATATTTTAACACCATGAAAAATTATATTTCACCACCACGCCAATTATAATTGTCTAGTGTATTCTATTCTTTGTCATACTATTTTAATAAAAGCAATCAATATTACCCCGTTTTAATATATCCTTGAGATAAACTTTATGACGTGAATCAAATCTGCCTCTACTCTTACTCGAGTTCACTATAAAACATCCTTGAAAAAAATATTGTATTGTTTTATTTCACATTTTGAATCCACAGGATGTGATTTTAACTTCTGAATTAGTTCTAGAAAAATTAGTAATGATGAACTATAAGATCAATGCCATTGATAAAACATTTCAAGTGAAATATTATATTGTTTATTTATTTCAAATGTTGAATTCAACAATATATCTTTGAATTAATTCTAGGAAAATTAATAAAAGTAAACTATATAAAATCAGTACCATTAGAACATGGCATCTTCTATTTGAGTAATGACAGCTACATTATATAACAATCACACTGTCAACAACTTTTAGGTTACATCTAAATTAGAAAGATATCAAATTGCTGACCAGTAGTGGATAGTTATTTAGATTGACTATGGGACTATTAACCAAAAGAAAAAATCCAGCTTTCTTATAATGTGAAAAGTTTTAAAGTTTACCTATCTGAATTCAAAATCGAAGTCATGAAATGGCAGACTAATGCATTAACCACTACACCCCAAGTTGGCACATTAATAAGAATATAATATTTGTAAAAGTTTGTTGATTGCATATATCTGTTTCTTTTAAATTGTCAGATATAAATTTAATTCAAGATTATTTTTTTTAGCTGTTAAAGTTTTAAAAGCCTTTCCTAAGATTTTTTTTTTATCCTCTTCATGTTGAAAAAATATTGCTAAGACCACTTCAACAGCAATTTATTAAAACAGTTTGGCCTCATAGTGGGTCACTTAGAAAACCATACGAGAGATAAAAGTATTTTTATTAATCGGTTGCTGATAAAACACTGAAATCTTAGAATGTTCTCAATAATTTTTGAATTAATTCTTGAAAATTATATTCTGATATAAATTAAAATAGCATATACTTTAAAACATTTTTAAAAAAGCGTTATATTCTGCAAGCATTTTATTTTGATATTTTTTAAAAAAGTATAAATGTCTCTTTTATACAGAATATAGTATATAAGTTTTTATTCATTTTATATTTTTAAAGTCGTTAAATCTTAATATTTATATATATTAAGTGTTTTTATTTAATAACTTTTTGTATCATAGCCACTGCCCATAGCTAAACACTTTTTTTATATTTGGTTGTTAACATGAAATTAGAAATAAATGATATTGTACTTTGGAATTTCTAGTCTTTATCTCTCTCTTTGTTTGCTCATATTCTAATATGAGTATATACATATGAGGTATAGATTTTTTTTTTCCATATGCATTTGAACCGATTATTCTTTAAATTTGCTAAAAGACAAGATTTTTTTCCCTCAGGAAGGCTTGTACTTAACCCAGTTAACCATCCAATGTTTAGTAGTAAATATTATATCTAGATATTCTTAGGCAAAGAGTAAAACAAGGATGTAAAATGCTCAAACTCTCACTATTTGCCAATAAACTTACTGATTACTACTTTTCCCTTTACTATTGCTCTATGGAAATCTGTGGCGAGGTCCATATGCTAAAGAGTACTTTTTAAAGACTATTTTACTTTTCTATCTACATACAATGTATTTGCTATTATATAAGTCTATATATGTGCTCTAAAGTCATGAGTTAATTGTGCAACCAATAATGAATAATATTTCTGTAGTGTAATTTTCTCTACACCACTCTCACATAATGTAGGTACTGGTTTCTACCCACTTTTAACACTTTGTGGAGGGAGGTAATCTTAAAAATTTGACCAAAGACATATGAAAAAGATCTATGATCCCCAAGACACATATTTCATGCTGAACCATCACTCATCAGTTGGACCAGAACATGATATCTTACACATATCTTTAGCAATGTTTAGTATATATATAAGCAGCAAATTACTATAGTTTTATTAATGTGTCAAATGTGAAGTTCTCGTGACTTTGACACAAATCACTTAATAAAAGTATATTAATAATTTTTATTAGTTATTCATTAGACTAGAGATGGTCTAATAATGAACAATATTTTTGTAGTATAATTTTCTCGACACCACTCTCATGCAAGGTAGAGACTGGTTTTTACCCATTCTTGTGAGAGTGGTGTAGAGAAAATTACACTGCAAAAAATTATTCATTATTGAATAATCTTTAGTCTAATGAATGACTAATAAAAGTTATTAATATATTTTTAGTAAGTGATTTGTGTCAAAGTTGTGAGAGCTTCTCATTCGATACTTATAAATAAAACTGTAATAATTTGCTATCTATATACAGACTGAACATTGCTAAAGATATGTGTAAGAGATAGTGGTTTGGGCCAACTGATGAGTGCTGGTTCATCACAAAATGTGCATCTTGGGAATCTTAGATCTTTTTTACATGTCTTTGGTCATATGTTTATAATTACATCCCTCCATAAAGTGTTAAAAGTGGATAGAAACCAGTCCCTATCTTGTATGTGAGTGATGTAGTGAAAATTACACTACAGAAATATTATTTATTATTGGATAATCTCTAGACTAATGGATGACTAATAATAATCATTAACTATACAATGAAGTTTGATTGGAATTAATCTGATTTAAAGTTATATCTAAAAACCCAACTAGAATGTCATTTCATTCTTTAGAAAATTAAGAGATGAAGTACCTTTTCTGTTTATCAGGAACTTCTACCACAATTGAATGGGTGCTCTTCATTATTAATAATATTTGGTTTTAAGAAAGGAGTAGGATTGTGAAAGAATAGTTAAGTGTTTAATGTTCCTCTAAATATTGCATTAAATATTTATTTATTTTTAATAATTAATGATAAACCATTATTTTAAATAATTTACTTTAACAATGATAATGTTAAAAATGATTGCTTTGCTTAAGAAATTAAAAAGCAAATGTGAAAAATGGATGCAATGATTAGGTAGTATTGTTATTTAAGGAATAAAGATATAGGGTGAAGTTAATAAGAAGTTAACAGGAAATTAACAGTGCAGGAAGGAAAAGGATTGTGAACATTTTCATATATATCAGAAGAAAAGAATTTGTAAAGAAACAGACATTATTAACAATTATTATTATTATTATTATTATTATTATTATTATTATTATTATTATTATTATTATTATTATTATTATTATTATTATTATTATTATAATAATAATAATAATAATAATAATAATAATAATAATAATAATAATAATAATAATAATAATAATAATAATAATAATAATAATAATAATAATAATAATAATAATAATAATAATAATAATAATAATAATAATAATAATAATAATAATAATAATAATAATAATAATAATAAAAACAGCTACTAAAAAAAAGAATATGGCTATTACAACTCCAAAAAGAAGAAAGGAAAGGGAGAGGGAGAAAAAGAAAGAGGCAGAGAAAACTATTCAAAAAATGAGTTTGCAAATGACTATGCAAACTAATCTGTGAACACCAATATGTCCACATATAAAATAAGCTCATCCAACTTTCTGTTTACTTGTTATTTTACAATGTTATCTTTTAGTTTCCTTCAGCAGAAAAGTTTTTTTCTAAAATTCTTCAACACTATGTGTAAGTATAGCTCTTCAGAGTTTTCTATTCTCTGTCATATCTTTACAGTGAAAACAATTGACATCATACTCCTTTAGAATGTCTTTGAAATAATCCTTATAAATCAGACAGAGTCTACCATTTTTATGAAACCCATGTTCAATTTTACCATAAAATGCCTTTTTAGGAAGTTTTCCATTATTCATTTGTTTTACGTATCCAATCCAATGAAGGTATGATTTTACAACAGTGGACTCAATAATATCATATCCAGCAAGCTGAAAAAGATATGGATTGGTTTTATGATCTTATCATCATATTTTCTAAAATTTTACAGAACATTCTTAAATGATTTTTAATGTCTTTATATTGTACTGATATGGCACACAAGTTTCACATCCATATGGTAAATTAGGTAAAATAACACAGCTTTATATACAACTAACTTAGTTGCAGTAGTTATTTTTCTATGATGAAATACTCTTTTAACTTGTTAAAAGTAGCAGCAGCATGTTGCAATCTGGATAGGATCTTGACATCTAATTCCATCTTCTAATAAAACTATCAAGATATTTAAAGTGTTTATATTCTCACATTGATAAGATGCTGATGATTTTACTTTGTCACTGGCTGATAAAGAACATAATTTTTTTTTAATATTAGATAATAAACTGGGATCTTTATAACTTGCATTTAAAAAATTAAGAACATTTTGTAAATCATTTTTTGGATTAGCAAAAATAGCACAATCATCAGCATACTGAAAATCCAGAATCTGAGAAGATGAAGTTCTTGTTTTTCCCGTTAACAAATTCAAATTAAAGAATTCCTCCATCAAACCTATGTCATATCTTGATCTCTGCCTGATTAAGCCACATATAAATAATTCCAAAAACCACTGTCATTAAAATAAAAGTTGAAACAAGTAGATATCCTTGTTTAACACCAATTTTCATTTCAAATGCCTCAGATTTGGTGAAAAACTAATTTTAAAAAATACCATAGGTCTGTCTTATTAATTAAATCAGATGTCATGACCAAATCAATAAAAAACAATATATAAATTATTTTATTTGTTTTGACACTTTTCTTGCATTTGTTCTGGCAACAAAAATTATATCTATAGTGTTTCTTTATTTTTTAAATCCATATTAACTCTCTGGTAACCATTCATCTATAATTGGAAGCAATCTATTCAACAAAATTCTTGAAATTACTTCTTCTATAATGGATAATAATGATATTTCACAATAATTATTACAATCTTGCCTACTCACTTTGATTTTTTAAATTGTAGACCAATTAGAACATCCTTAAGATTGGATGGCATAATTTCATTTGCCCACATATTTCTAAAAAATTCCAATATTTTAGAAGCTAATATAGCACCACCATATTTTAAAACTTCTCCAGGTATTTCATCAGAACCTCCAGCCTTTCTATTTTTAAGATTACAAAGAGCTGTTTTGATTTCATCAAGCTGGATATCTTTGTCCAAATGTTAATAAGTAGATAAAATGAATATATCATTAAAAGTCATCATATCAATTTTTATATCATTATTCAAAAGATGATCAAAATAATCATTTTACTTGTTCAAAATATCATTACCATCATATAAGAGAGGGCTCTTTCTGGATTTAATAAGATTGTGATAATGTTTTTCAGGTCCATATGTTTTCAATGCATCAAAAAATAACTATAAAGACCATAAACAGCGAATGTCTATATCTTCTTTGCAGTTTTAATCCAGCAATTATTTTAAGCCATCTTGTCAATAAGCAAACTTCTGTTTTCAAATCTTTATATTTATTATGATGTTCTGCATTTAATTTATTATTTTGCCAAGCAGAGAATGCCACATGTTACTTTTAAATTAAATCACTAATAAAATGATTGTTGTTAAAAAACCAGTCAAGGTTTTTCTTTTTAGAGAATCCAAGAATAGATTTACTTGTAAGAGAATTCCATGCTTCAGGAATGTGATAGATCTGAGGATCCAGATGAGCAATTTTTGTGTTAAATATCTGTTGAAATTTAGTATGTGTAATAGATTCTTCTAAAAAACAAATATCTTTTTTTGGCCAAATCTGATTACAATAATACCTATTTTTTAATGCAACCACCATTTTAATCTTAGAGTGTACTAATCTATGATCTGTCCAACAATCTGTGCTTGTGAGTGCTTGTATAATGTGAACTTCTCTTGTATTCTGGCTCCCAATAATAATCTATTTAATACCATTAATTTGAGTGTGGATGCTTCCATGTTCCTTTGTAGCTATTTTTTGCCTAAATAAAGTGTTTCTGATAGTCAATCCATATGTTTTAAATAAATTTAATAGTAACAAAACAGTTTAATTTACAGCTCCAATATCATTATTTCTAATAGCTTTTATCTAAAGCCTATTATTTGTAGCAAACATGCATTAAAATCTCCAAGTAAAAAAATCAATCTTTTAATGTTATTGCTGCAATAATGTTATTCAACAAGGAATAAAAGCTTTTCTTCTCTGAATCTATGATTGTAAGGTACTGATAAAATATGCTCTAGAAGCATTATGCAAAGCAAGTTTTAAAGTCATTAATCTTTCATTGATATAAGGAAGAACAACAATAATAGAAACTAAATTATATTTTACAGCAAATCCAACACCATGCATTCTTCTTTCACTGACTGGCTTGCCTTTCCAAAAAAAACTTCAGTGTGTCCATATATTTTAATAAACTTTCATCCTCTGACAGATAAGTTATACTAAGAACAATAGCTATATTAATTTTTTACAGTTCATTAAACATAAGTTCAATTTTCTGTTCTGGTCTTGAAGAATCTGTATCAAGTAAAGTTTACACATTCCATGTACCTATACTTTAAAAAAAATCAATTTACATTTGTCTACCTTTAGTACTAACACTGCCATATTCTACAGCACCACTTCTGATAATATTCTTGCAATTCTTATTATTTCTGTCACTGAAATGAATAATCCATTAGGTGCAACAACCTAGTAAGACAGGCCATTTTTGAACACATTTTTTGGACCCTTCTATTTCTATGGTACACAGGAGAATCCTTAAATACAGCTTACTAAACATACAGTCTTTTCCAGATGAAACTCCTGTATTACTTAAATCCAATTCCATATGAACTCGGTGTTTGTACTATCTCAAGTAAAGATCACAACTAAAGACTGTCAACCCATAAAACCTGTCTCCATCATCCCTTTTCTTAATTCTTGAGGGCTTGATTTAAAAACAGGAAGGAAAAATAAACATTGGAGTCAGAAATGTGGTGCATGTAGTTAAAGGATGAAAATATTGTGGTACAAACACCCCAATCCCATTATCATAATTATTATAAGATATTCAAAAGCATGAGATACTAATGATGATCAGTTCCTACACTAATTTAAGTAACAGTAGAAGAAAAAGAAAAACTGTTTGTGTGGGAAATAGAACCCAGTCTTTGATGAACTACGTCCTATTCTACAAGGCAGCACACACTTTTCATCAGGCAATGATTTCTGATATTCACAGTTGGCCTCTATATCTGAAGGTCATTCCAACATCTTCCACCTGTGAAGACAGTTGATAGCCTGAGTGTGTTGTTAAATATAGAAGGAAGAGAATGTGAGAATATAAAAAAACTTGAAAAAAATGACTTAATTTATAATAAAAACTTTGGGTGAAAGGGAATTAGTAAATGAATATGATGCATTTAATTTATAAGACAGATATAATTATAGATGCAGAATAGAACAGAGAAATAGCTAAATTGAAAAATGAAAATCCAAAAGGTTTAATTAGTATGGCAATTATAATAATTAGGGAAATAAAGTTTATTTGTAATTTTATTAAGATTTCATATAGAAGATATAAAAATTAGAATATTATATAAAGAATTTTTTTTGAGTAGTTAACTATCTAAGATCTTACAATGTTTATCATGATTTATAAAATATTTACACATATTTTAATGGATAGAATTTGGATTTGAATAGAAGAGAGTAAAATGTTGGAGAAGATAAAGAATGGATTTTATTCAGAGAGAAAGAATATAATTTATTTACTGTATCTCCGTTTATTGAAATGCCTTATAGCAAAATAAACCATAGATATAGAAAAAGCTTGTAATAGAGTGGATAGAAATAGATTGTTAAGAAGTTTTGAAAATATGATAATAGATTATTTGTTAAGAATGATTAAAAGTCTTTACAATAACAGTATTTATAAATATCAAATGGGGAGATATATAATGAGTAGAAATTAAATGTGAAATTGAATTAAAACATGAATATCATTTTTGCCATCATTATTTTATTTCTAAGACAACTGAAGATTGAGATAGAAATATTAGAGTAGCAGCGGAGTTATTGAAAGTAAGACAATACATGATATATCTTTTTTCATTGATAATAAGATATTTTTCTGAAAATAATACAAGACATCACATGATCATTATTTCTTATGCTAGCACATAACTATTATTAAACAGGAAAAACTATCCATACAGTAGTACCACTCAGTGCCAACCAGAATAATCAATGGATGCCAGAAGGCTTGTACATAGTCAGGATATTGGATGAGTAGGCACTAGATGGGGATTTTATGCACAAACCTTCTGGTATCCATTGATTACTCTGGCTGGCACTGAGTGGCACTACTGTATGGATAGTTTTGCCTATTTTAAAATAGTACAAGGTGATATGAGTTGTTTTTAGGGATGTGGAAAGATACAGAAAGAAGTATGCAAATTAAATTCACTTAAAAAAATGGAAATCTTAATATTTAATGAAAAGGATAAAACTGAAAATTGAAAAATGGAAAATATTTGTCTTGATGATATGGTAAAATATAAGTATTTAGGTATTTTGTTAAGCAGGAAAAGTAATTGTATGGATAGTATGAATTCTAGTTGAAAACAAAAGTAAAAATATATGATGTGATGATTTAAAAATTTGGTATGTTTTTTATGTAATAAATATGAAGTTATAATTTGGAAAATAGGGATGTCACTTTCTTTAATATGTAGAAAAGAATAATGCACTTTGTGTTCCATTGAATTCAGAAAATTTTATGTTCAATACAAAGAGAAATAGCTAACTAGGCAATGGGTAGTTAATGTAAGCAGAAAATAAGAGTATTCATACAAAAATGAAGTGTACTTTTTTAATGAGTTAAATGAAAAGTACATTAAAATTATTTGGAAAATTGCAATGTAGAAATGAAAATAGATTGGTAAAAATAATACAAGTACTTGTATAGAAAAGATAATAGACAAGTTGGACAAGAAGGATTTTATAATATACAAAGATAATTGGTACACAATTTATTTAAAAATATGCAAAGGTAGTATTACTATAAGAGGATAGATAAATTGATTTTAAAAAAAGAAATAGAATTTTTGAAAATGAATATGAATAAAAATAAGATTAATTTGTGTAAAAATAAAATTGTTAGCTGAGAGGTCAGCGCAGCCACCTTGCAAGCAAGCAGTTGGTTGCAGATGGTTGTTGCGGGTACGCCTCTCAACCGATGCTATGACATAAAAAAAAATTATATAAAATATGACACATAGTAACACTAAAGAGATTATTATTATTTTATACAAAAACAGAAGTTTTTGGTAATAGAGAAAAAAAGTCCAAAATGGAATAAGATTTCAGACTGTAAATGTAAAGCTGGGAACAAGAGTGTCTAATGCATATTTTTGGAATGTTGGATGTTTAACGAAATTTACTACAAATTATATGGAAAATGAGAAAAGTTTAAATGTAAGAGGAGTGAAAAAGTGATTTATTAAAAAATATTTTTATGATGGAATTGGAGAATGTAAGGACAGGCTAGTGAAACTAATATTACAGACTTTATTAAAATGGGATAAGGGAAAAGAAAAATATGAATCAGTATTAGGAAAAGGATTGGATAATATGAAATAAAAGGTAATTGAATTTATTGTAGTCTATAATGATTTTATAAAAAGGCCAACAGAGTTTCTGGATATTGGTCTATGCATAAAAACTTTGATTTTATTTAAAGAAAAGCCACTTTATATCACATTATGGTTAAAATATTAAATAGTGTATTTTGTATTTTTTGGAAAAATAATAAAATTGTTTATTCTTCTAGATTCATCACATTATGGTTAAAATATTAAATAGTGTATTTTGTATTTTTTGAAAAATCTATAATTGTTTATTTTTCTAGAATTGAACATAATTAAACATTATTGATATGTATTTGTAATTAAATGGGATATTTGCATCATCCAGAATTAATTTTCACGTATCTTTAGAAAAATTCAAACTTTAATTAAACTATTCAAATACATTCAATTATTAGTAACAATACACATGTTAGTATATAACTCAATATTTCAGATGGTATTATTTTACTCTTTTCTTCAAGTGTTATAACCAGTGACAGTAATAGCATGGAAATTGAACCTGGGACTTTTAGATTTGTGAACACTGAATTTCAAGTTGAGGTTCTTACCACCTAGCCATTTTATCAAGGCAACGGTCAGTAGCAATTTGATATACTTTATAAGAATCCTCTTGATTTCTCCATTTTTTTCATAAGGATAATGTTAATGAGTGTTTTCCAAACATTATAAGTTGTTAACTAGGTTGACTTATACACTATTTGCCATTGTTATGTATTCTTTAAATTTCCTTTTTTTACTTTATCATCCCTGTACAATATTCTTCCTTTTTTTCTAATTAAAAATATGTTTATTGCTATATATATATGATCTGCCTCTTTAAATGTATCTAATCTTTTCTCTTTAATGATTACTTTGTGCTCTTTTAATAATTTTTCAATGAATCAACTGACTTTATCAATATATTCCCACATTCACATGGTATTTTATAGATGCAATTTTTGCTTTTTAGCATTTTCTGTTTGAGTTTTATAGAAATTAAGTTCTTTAACTGTGACATTGAAAATTTGTTTTGATATTATACTTAATGCACATTTTCTTTAGTTTGTCTGCTATCCTTTATATATGTATGGATACACTATAGTGCATGTAATGTTTTTTTCCTTTGATTTTTCTTTTTCTTGCCTATTTAAAAATGGATAATTATCTTTTATGATAATTTGTTTTATGCAAGACTTATTTTTTCAAGTCATTGGTTTAAGAACAAACATTTTTTGCTCAACCCATAGTTATAATACAGCTCCAATTTTTGTATTTCTGTCATTTTTGGATGCAATGCTAAATTTGGGTTTCTATAGATTGTAGTTTTGATTTTGTTATGAAGAAGTTGTCACAACAACATCTAAGAAAATATATTTTTATTCTTAATCTAATTCTTTTGTGAATTTAATTGAAGAGGATATTATCACTGACATAGTGAAACCAGACTTTAAGTGGATATGAGTAACATTTATAATGGTGGTTTTAAGTTTTTTCATGTAAATATTGCTGATTGGAAATGATAGTAATAAATCTATAGTCATCTCTTGACTTTGAAGAATTGTATGTTGTATTGAAAGTATGTTATTATTATACAAAGCAAAACTCTCTCCATACAGTAGTGCCACTCTGTGCCAATCAGAGTAATCAATGGATGCCAGAAGGCTTGTGCATAAAATCCCTATCTAATGCCTACTCATCCAATATCCTCAGACTAGTTTCTGGCTTGTGGCCATCATCAGTGAAGAGCCTTGGATCTGAGAGCACTGCACCTAGATCTTAGGATCTAATGCAACCCTCCAGCACCTTTTATCTCCATTTAACTACAAAACTATGAGAATGAAATTGAAAACACAATAATATTTTCAATCTAAGCTCAATAGCTTATATAGTCATATGGGTGTGATGTTTAATGTTATTGTTATATAGAATGTTAAGAGTTTTATAATACTATCAATAAGAAATATTATTCTGGTTTGTAAACTATTATTCTCATTTAAACTTTTTCATATAATAAGCAATGTCTCATTGCAGGATTCATTTATAAATAAGTGTTAAATATTAAAACTTATTAATATATTGTTTTTTGAATTTTCATGCTTTTGATTAGTTTCACAAACTGCTTTGAATCTCTGACAAAGAATTATATCTTATATGTCAAAGGACTAAGTTCCTTAAAAAAATCTTGACAAGGTTTAACTTTGTGGATTTCTAGAATGAACAGTAGGTCTTAATGAAACAAGGTTCTTATGGATTTTATGTAGATCAAAAATATGTGTGATGCTTTCTGAATAATGTTTTTAGTTTTGTTTTTGTAGTCAATATAGGATTTTTAACCACATTTTTGGCCTTGTTAGCAGGGCACATGGTTTGAGTTTTGGATTATAAGATGAATGAATTAAAAACTATTTTTTAAACTCTGAACTGTCTTTTTATCAATATCATGGACTATTGGTTTGAGTCTATTACTTGCAAATATTTTGTATATCTAAGAATATATGCATATATTATTAAAAAATGGAACAAATTAAAAATATTTCACAAGAAATATGCTTATTGTAAACAAATAAATAAATAATGCTTTGTACAGTTTTAGTTCAGCATCAGTGATAAACTCTAAAGCTAATGGTTTCTAGAGCAAAGCTCAGCCTATCAATTCCTGTGCTTGATAATCATTTGATCTTATAAAGTAATTAACTAAATAATTATTTTGCATTGTGCATAGTAGTTGCATGGTTTGAAGTGCCACATGTTAATTTACTACTCAGAAAACATGACTTTTTTTTGCAATAATTTTTTAATTATGTTTTATAAATATTGCATCAGAAATCTCTTCCATCTCTCCTTCTTTTAAACTTGTTTTTCTATTAAAAAATTATATAAATTTTTAAAAAATATTATATTGTACATTTCAACCACATCTCATAGATTTTATCAAAATGTTATATACTGTACTATTAAATAAAATAATGTGGAAATACTGAAAACCCCAGAGAACTATATGTAAACTAACTGTCAGTAAATGTAAAATGTAGTATGTAAAATGTAGCTGGTAAAAGGTTAATTTTTTCCCTGTCAGAATCAGACTTTGAGATATCACTTATTTTCACACCAGATATTTCACTTTCATATTAAATTATTAATAAATCATAACTAATTATTTAAAATAATATTCATATTTCATAGTTTCTTTAGATTTGGTAGTAGTACTGATAACTGTTAAGAATTACTGACATTGATTTTACATGTTTTATTTAATGTACCCTGTCAGGAAAATATTGCTACCATTTGCAAAATTGCAACCAGGGTTAGTTCTATTTATGGAGCAATATGGCCATTTGCATTAAGTTTTGTAAGAGTAACATATATATATATATTATTTACAAAACATATTCTTATTTATTTCTTCCTTGTCAGAACCAAAGTTTGATATGTCACTTATTTTTCATATTAAATTATTAATAATTCATAACTAATCATTAAAAATATTCATATTTCATAGCTTCTTAAGTGTCATCAGAAATGGCACTATTCAAAAATCACAAAATCTTCCACTGTGACCACTGTGCCTTCATTTCTCAAACTCTATTATAGCCATGAGTCTGTCTTGAATTAAAAACAGATTCTTTTGTCCCAACAAAAAAATTTCATTCTTTTTGAGCAAGAATATGAGCAAGTTAATTTTCCATTGCATCAAATGTTGTTGTTTTTTTTTTTGTTTATGAAAATATAGTGTTCCATTAATTATTAAATAATACATTTCATTGTTATAATTATTAGAAGTTAAACTATCATTAATATTCAAATAGATATTACATGCTATCAGACACCAAGTATATCAACTTGAAACTGTAGAAAGAACTCAATATTTAAAACAAAACATTTTACTCAAATATCTAAAAATAGAAACAAGTGATCTACATCAGAAAAATAAACAAAAATACTAAATCTAATGATTCTGAATTCATGACAAGTTCTCTGGATTGGAATCCCAGTAACATCAACATTATAACAAAATTTTAATTTGAAGATGGGATGGGATATAAAGTTTGCTATTGCATAGTATGGCAAAGTGTTTGGGTTGGTTCTGATTTCAATTGGAAAATATTAAAAATGTGTTTTAGTCATAAATATACTGTAATATTTTTAATATCAGGTTAAATTAATAACTTGCCTTTATCTAATTATATAAATATTCAACTTCTATAATTTTTACAAGAAATAATAAATTTTAAAATTAGTATAAATCTTACAACGATGATGATGATAATAATAATTTTCAATAGTGGGGAGGGGATACCAATAAAAAGATAAGAAAAAGTTTCAAAAAGTGAGGAATCTCAAAATGTTAACAGAAAAAATTCAAATTTTTTTTTTATCAAAAACAGGTTTATTCAACTATGTTTACAATAAAAGAAAATGGTAAAATAACATTAAATTTGGCAATACATTTATAAACCATTAATTTACTTAAAAAGGATAAAAAAAAACTCACTCTTTTAGAGTGGAATGTCCAATATTAATAAGATGCCATGTGGAATTTACTATAAAGTGAGGAGCTAACTTCAAATCTCTTTCTTTGATGTCTTTTAATTTTTGTAGAAAAATTAATGTTGGATCAGGCATAACTGACTTAAAGATTAGGATGCATCTGACAAACCATAGACAGAAAGTGATGAAAGTGGCACTTCTTATAGTTTAAAATCCCCAGAGGCAATTCAAATTTTATTGTAATCATCAGATAGGAGAATGAAACAAGTGTTATATTATATTTTTTAAAGTTGTGTTTTAAAACTAATTTAATATCTTAGAATTAAAATCAATTAAGCTACTAAATCATAAATGTATTTGTATTCAATTAATTAATTAAATTTTTTAAATAGATTAAAATGGTTTTTTTTTTTCGTTTTCAAAAGTGAACAGGTCAAATAATTTATTTAAATGATATTACAAAACAAATTGAATAAAAAAGTTTTTTTTTTTAAATTCATTTTTATTCCCTTCTCTCTTTCTCTTTTTATTAATATGTAAATTTATGCTAAGTTTTAATCTTTTTAGTTGATAATTTCTCTTTCTTTTTTCTATATCTTTGTTCAAATGAATGTTTTTAATTTGCGTAAGCGTGTGGATAATTCTGTTGAAATTACTTTAAACTTTATATATATCACTGGGATGGAATCCGAAGATTATATATTTTAATTTCAAAGTAATCAAAGTAAAATATTTATCAATATTTTATTTGATAAAAAAAAATTAGATAATTGCTAATAATTTTGCAGCTGTCTTTTTATAAATAAGTGTCGCTAAAGAAAATATATTTCCTTCAAAAATATAAATATTTTTGTAATCAATTTTTCACAAGCTATTTATTTATTTTAAAATGTCTTGAAATTTGATTATCAACTATTTTTGTCTCTATGAAGTGTTTTTCATTATTTTTTTTAAAACATTTTTTTTTTAAAAAAAAATTCCGTTACAAAGTTCAAATTATGATTTAGTTTCTTCATCCTTAAAAATTGAAGAATGCATTTTAAATACGTTTGATTATTTAGATCACATACATTTCTGCATTTATATATCTTTTAATTTTTTATAATATCTCCAAATCTTTCTTTGCTCATAGCTGTTCTCTTTCTATTAATCATGTAGTTAGTTGCTCAGAAGGTCATGTGATATTTAAGTTTCAAAGAGATGGGTTTAGCAAAGACTATCTGCGAATCTTGAAATTACCTTGTTTTTACATTATGTTAACTAAAGACGAAAGGAACAAATCCGGGTCATATTTCATTCTCTAATTTTATGTCAGCAATAAACTACGTTTACTTTGTTTTTAAGTTCCTCGTTCATTATAAACTTCCAGTCTCCCTCCTTTTTTTTCCAATCTCTATTTAATATAAAACAATTGCTTGGGCAAAATATTTAATAAGATTCTTTTATAATTTTAACTTGAATGATTATAATATAATTCTTATAATCAGATTACAAAACATTGCAAATCCTACCGTTATCTTCATCAGCTACTTCCATAGTTTTCAAAAGCTTAGGCATGTTCATAAATTCTATTCAACTACCATAATTAATCTTTTATTATTTCCTCATTTCTTGATTTATTGTTTTAGACTTAGATGTATTTATTTTTATTTCAAACACTTTAGAAATTTTATTTGTTTATTTTAACATTTTGTTAATTTTATTCTTTGTAAGTTATTGTAACATCATTAGCAAATAGATTGCATTTTTATTTTCTTAATATTCCTTCTTTATAAAAATCATTCTATACAGTCATATAAAAGTTCTTCATTTCTTCATAAGAATAAGAAATTATTAAAGCACAAACCTGAATTATCTGAAAATAGTACTTTTTATAAATAAACTTCATATTCTGTTTGACATATCATCATTCTTCATGATATTATTTTTTAATCTTCATATCATGTTCGATTCCATCTGTACTTATAAAATTTTCGTCTTCATAATAAAAAGTACACTTTTAAAATTAATTGTTCTAATCTTCTTTCTAACTTCATAAAATCTGATAATGGCTCTGTCATATCTGACCCTGCCTTCAGAAGTGGACTATTCCAGATTCCTTGCCTGATTGGCTAACACCCAGTTGCTATCCAACGGGATTAAAACCTTCACTGGGGTTTATGCACTGAATCCACATGTTTCCAATAAGGTAGGGGATCTGCCTTTAAATAGTCAGCCTTTTGGAGGCAAGGCAAAGAGCAATTACTTCTGTTAACCTGTACGACAGAACATGCTCTCCATTAAACCTTCTTCCATCAGCAAAGGTATTTATCTAGTCATTATTGAGATGTCCATGCAGTGAGGCAAGTTCACCTGTGGACTGGCTGCTACATCTGAACTAGAGCCGACTCAAGGCAAGTAACTACATAGCTGGAAGAGTCTTACCAGAACTCACACTGCAGGCTAATCATTAGCTGGAAGCGAGTTCCTTACTCTGCATGACTATCTCAGCATTGAAGCATATCAACTGTATTTGTACATTTGTTTAACTAACATGTGTATATATTTTATACTAATAAATTGTACATATTAATTACTGAATAGTTGTTCTTTTTGTATCTGTTGGTTTGGAAACGAACCTGCAAGCCTAACCAAACACAACAGGTCCATTTAATATTATAAAGTGTTTTTTGTTCATTTCTTTATATAACATCCTAAGTTGCTGTTTTTTAACTTCTTTTGCAGCAAATCTTTTTTCCCAAAATATTTTTCTTGTACCAAACTGTATCTTTTTATTTTTATATTTTAGTCTTATCCAAATCCTCTCAATGAAACTAATTGATATAATATCTCTAAGATGTCTTAAATATGATCTTTTGTAATTCTACTATTAATAATTTTTTTCTTTTCTGAGCCAATAATATCTAATAATTAATGAATATAATCACAGAAAAGATAATTTTTAATATATAGCTTTATTACTTCTTAGCATGCATTCAGTATGTTCAATATATCATATTCACAACATATATGTAATGTTGTGATTATAAGTTCTTTATATCGGTGTTTAATTATTATCTAATAAGATATTCAACATATTCAAATTTAAATTCAAATTTAGATTTATTCAAATCGCTCTATTCTTTGATATAGGTTTGCTTGCTTTTTTTCTGTTAATAAAAAGTGGCCATGTGTAAATGGGTCTTTCTCTTTTATGCTCAAATTTATCAAAAAAAAAAAGACTTTTTTAATAAAATCTCTTACATTTGAAATGGCAAATTAAATGATGATGTATCTTTACAATTGTAGATCCAATATTATTATATGCAGAAATCTTATACATATATCAATAGATCTTATGATTTTGCTATTATATTTCAAGAACATTGTTAAGTAAAAAAAAATTAGTGCCTACATACTATATCAGTAAGGGCCCATATCTTATTTCCATACAATAACTTTGATGGTACAAAATACTGATTTGCAACTAATTTAGCTGAAATAGTTATATTCATATAATGAAGTATCCTCTATTTTTTAAATTGTTGAAAGCAAGGTAGCATATTAGAATCTATTTTGTATTTCATTGTAATTTTTATCTTTAAAAAATCCATTAAGGATTTAAATCCTATAATATCAAACTTATAATCAAATGTTGCTGAAGATTTTCTTCCATCCTTAATTGATAAAGCATATAAATTTTGAACATTAATTATCCCAACAAAATCCTTATAGGCATACATTTAAAACACTTTGTAGATCATTCCTCGAATAGTCAAGAATAACACAATCATCAGCATAATGTAAACCTGGAAACCAAAAAAAAAAAAAAAGTCATATTTTGCTTGTAATAAGTTTAAATTAAAAATACCATTATCAAAATTATATTACAATTTGATAGTTATTTCCATGTAACATTTTAAATTAAATTTGTTATCTGTATGCCTTTTGTAATATTGGTTTCATATATGGTTAAAATCCTTATATAAAAATTGTTATTTACATATTTTCTTTACCTTTAAATTATGTTTGATTTCCCAAATCTAAAAACTACATGACTCCATCAAAAGGAAATCTTTTAATTTATTTATAATGTAATTTATTTGTTCATTTTAATTATTACTTGTTTGGTTTAATTTTTTCCTACCATTTGCTGTGTTTATATTTTATTAAGAATATCACAAAAAGGTAATGATTGTTGAAAAAGATCTATCAAATATTAACCTGTAATTTATTATTCTTTTCTTAGCATAAAAACATATTAAGTAGAATGGATAAACCTTATGTTTGACATAACGTAGAAAGGATGAATGAATACCTGTTGTTTAACATAAGGGAATATAAAGAGAATGGAGAATGAATACATTTTATTAAAGATAAATGCAAAGTTGATAATAAAAACTTACTAAAAATATTAAATGAAAAATTTAAATCTTATCATTTAGTTTTTATCATCATTATTATTTAAATAATAATAAAATGGAATGTAAAGTGTATGAAAAGTATCTCTTTCATCTTTTTTTCTCATCTTATCCTAATTACTTTTAATTAATAAATTACTTATGAATTAACTAAATTTATAATTTTGTTAATGCATTACATTTAATTAAGACACATTGGTATTTGTAATATTAAAAGTTAAGTTATAATTTTTTTTCTAAAAAGTAAATCCTGTTAGAATGCTTGGATATTTATTTTATTGTATTAGCATAATGCATTAGTTTTTATATGTTAAATTACATTAATAAACATTAATTTATTAAAATTAAAATTTTTGAATATATTTTTTTATTGATTTTTAAACAAATTATGTTAGTTGTTTCATATGTAAATATCACATTCATCTTTGATTCCATTTCTATCCTATTAACATTTTCATTACATAACACCCAATAACATAGTATGTGTGTGCAAAAATAGATATAAAATTGAAAGGAAATGTAGAAATAAACAGAGACAAAAAAATTGTAGATATTTTTCTGCATTTCCTGGAATAAAATAATCAGAATAAAAGATTAAATAATTTTAAATTTAAAATAGAATTTTATTATAAAGTATACAGTAAAAAAGATCTAAATAAATATTAATATTGGGTTCTGATTTTGAAATTAAAAACAAGCATGTTTTCTGATAATTGTAAATATTTATATTATTTATTTTTAAAAACCTTTGATAAAATTTACAAAATGTAGCTTTTAATTAAAAATACTTTTGAAAGATTATAAAAATAACAGTTTTTAATTAATGTGTTTTTGTCTCTTCAGCAGTCTAGCTATAAAAGAGTTGATAAAAAGATTACTTTAGTTTTGGCTAATGATATCTTGATAAGCAGTCAGCTAAGCAAAGTAATCTAGCCAGTACAGAAAGCTGACATGGATCAGAGGTAGCTGAAGTCAAGACAGAAGCAGGCATCTGCTGCTGGTTCACTATGCAGGAGTTTAAATGCACCTAGAAGAAAGACCCACATCTCTGTCTTTATAGCCATAAATGTGGACAAGACAGTTTCCTTGCCTAAAGTCTGTCAATCCTAGACAGAAAGGAACTGATCAATGCAAACAATTAAACTGATTATATCTTTCCTGATGATGACAATCATTAAAACTAACTCAGCGAGAGAATTCCTTGGCTTTTTGAAGGATTACTTATACATATGTTAATATATCTATATGTAGAGAAGCACTAATAAATATATATACAATAGTAAATTTTTTAAAAAAATAATTCATTTAAAAGACATTTTAGATTTAAAGAAATTGACAATCAATCAACAATTACCTGTCAAAAAAAATGACTATTTTTTTTAAAAAAGAAAAAGAAAGAAGTATACTTTTTTATATACACATGTATATGTGAATTTTATGTATAGTTGTTAACAAGGAATTAATTATGGAAACTATTTTGAATAACTTTTATTATTGTGTCAAATTAAAATAAGTAAACATCAATATGCACATACATTTTTACATGCTCAGACATATATGTTAATTACATGGTATAAAAATTAATAATTTTATTATTTTGATAAATTTAAATATGATAAAAGATGAACTTCATTTATATGATAATCAATTATTGAGCTGCACATGCATGCACAGATTATATATAGGTGTATATGTAAACCCATTAAGAAGTATTTATATCATTTAATTAAAATGATAATCATTTATTGTATTTTATATGATTGAAATATAGTCATTAATTGTATTGCACATCTATGTGCAAATACCAATGCATGTCAGATAAACACTTATATATAAATTTTAATCATTTTTTTTAATTATTAAATGTCAATTCAAACATGTTTATTTTATATTAAGCCACATATCTATGTGCTGACTGGGTTGTAAATAAACCTATTGGAACATTTATGTAAACCATAATGTAATAATTTCAATTCTGTATATTAATCAGAATCAGAAGATTCATACATGTATAGCCATATTCTAAAGACATTAATATCATTTTTATTAGTGTTAATAAACTTGTATTCAATTGTTAAAATTATTCCAGTAAAATTGATTCTAAAGAGTTTAGAATATTATATATTGGCATCATCTCTTGACCACAGTAACAGTAACAGAGCTTATATTCTCTGAACTAGATTCAAGCATAATGGTCTGATATATTAAAGATGGTGTATTTTATGACATTGTCCTGGTTTGGTGTGAGAATTATATTCTTCAGAGCACATGCATTACATTTTATTTTAGTTTAGACTTATTAAAAATTAAGCTTATAATGCCCAGTACATTAATGGTTCTAAATGGCCAGAGCATTGATGATGATCAGCATGTTTAAATCCCAGCATTATTGTTTTTATGGTTATATATTCCAGTGGATTAGCACTTAAGTTGGTGCATCCAAATTATATTTAAATAAATTCCTCAAGTTGGTAAAGGTTAAATAATTAGCCTGGATTACAGTAAACCCATTGCAAATACAGTCACAAGATTGACTGTTGATTTATTTTTGATTTGATTACTATTAGTATTTACTTATACTTATTGATAATGCTGGTGGATTTGTAATTATATGTATAATTGCTGTAAAGAGTTAACGAGACTGTTCTTTCAGAGATCTCAGTTGCTCATGCTCTATAATATATACATTTTTTAAAATATATTTTTAAATATATCTTTCCATATTACCATAACGTTATCTTTTAGTGAAACAACAGAGAAACATCTTTTGGACAATTCGCCCCTAGTGAATTTTTTTGTAAGTATTATATGTTAAGTGCTTGTAAAATTGTATATTTTATTATAATAAATTTTTTTCCCAAAAATTCTTTTGAAAAAAGCACGAAATTCAAAATTTTTGCTCTTACAATAGACATAAGCCCTGCCCTGACATGTTCAGCCATTGTCTGTTGCCAAGACTATAAAACATTCAGCATTTTACGAAATTGTAGTTACCAATAACAGAAAAACATGTTTACTTGGGAATTTATTATGGTTTTAGATATTTTAAAAAAAAATGATTTGTAGTATATTTATTAGATATCAAGAAATATAAATTATTAATAACTTATTTTGACTTGAAATACTTTATTTTCAAAAATATAATGTAATATTAGCAGCTAATGCAAATATGACCTGAAGCAAAGTAGAAAATTCTAACTCTGAAGTAAAGAATCTACTTTACATTTACGTGTAAGAAAATCACAATATTGCAATAAATATTCAAAAAAATTAAACTTTTAAAGCATAATTCATTAGATATAAGAGAAATAAATAATTGTTCATTTAAGTTTTTAAAAATAATCAGAAATAAAAAAGATTTCATTGATTTTGTAAACTGAAAATAATCTTTCTAGAAATAATGACATGTAAGGTCTTTGTTTTATTTGTGATCTCATTTTTTTAATATTTACAGAAACAAAATGTGAACATTTAAAATTTATTTCAGTAATAAACAAAAATATCTATCAAATGAAGTCAAATTTATTACTTTCTGATATGTAATAATCATTTTATCATATATTTTACAATTGACATGTGAGACAAAGAAAGCTGTCAGAAAATATCATAATGTTTGTGATGATCAAGATGGTTAATATCTTACTTTATATTTTTTATTAAATTTCATTAATTGAAATATTTATTTTGTTATTTGGGGTTGATCATGATATTCCATCAGCCCACGTACAACCATGCTGATTCCTCATCCCATTATAAACAATTTTTCAGATCACTGATGGGTTAAATCCTGATTTCCCATCCTGTTATAATATATATATTCAAGATTTATACTGCTGTACAGTAAATATTTTAAAACTACTCTTTAATCTAGCATAAGAAAGCTGCTCTATTATTGTTAATTATTGTCTTATGCTTGGTTAGAGAATATTTTAAAATATTTATGTATAGTGATATGAGTCTTAATCTTAAATATTATATATATTAATACATTGAAGGTATTGTATTATCAAGATGTAGTTTAGCCATCCGAATAGTCAATTTAAGTGCAAATTTGTATGTTGGCCAAGAACAAGCTGAAGTTCATTTTTAAGTTGTTTTTTTAGTGTATTATATATATATATATATATGCACACACATTAATGGCGAAACATGTTTATAATGTTGAATCAGTTTATTTAAATTTTAAAAAATAAAAATGTTTACTTTGTAGCCTAATTTGGTATCAATTTGTAAATTTTTTTTTTCTATTTTAGGAACAATACTTAATCGTAAAACTTTTTATCAATTATTAATCCATCCATTTTATTTATTAATACTTTTGACAAAATCTATTTTTTCCTTCATTAACTATTGTTCCAATTTTACAATTATTGCCTGTAAAATTTCAGATTGATGTAAGTATAAATTTGGTGAATTTTTTAATTAAAAATTGCTGACTTATCTGGGTTCAAAACTGTAATTACTGACTTGCTAATTAGTAGAAATTCCTGAAATTATTGTGTGGGATTAAACAATTAACTTTAAGTCTATAAAAAGACCAGTTGAAAATTATATTTTAGTTCTGCTTACTCATTCATGATTTACTCATTTTGCTGATTTATGCTTACTCACTTTTCTACTTTTCTACTCAGTACTCTGCATTTGTTCTAGTTTGACTTCAACAGTGACTCAGCTGTATTTTACCTGTTTCCAGCTAGATGATGAACTCAGAACTTTTCCACTGATCTTGTTTAATACTATGTTTTGCTAAAGCAACAGAAATCAACTTCACTCTCCAGCATGAATCTGTAGCCATTGTATGTTAACACTGCTTGCTAGCTGACCAACAATACCAGCCAATTATTATGATTTAGAGGCCACCAATGAAATGCACTTTCTTGGCTGATGAAGAAGCTCCATAACAAACTTCTGTATCTGCTAACTGAAACAAGAAAGAAGATGCAATATCTAATATTGACATATCAATAGATGTGCACATTTATTAATCAATCTTTCTGTAAAGTAATAGCTTTTTACTTCTTCTGTCTGGACTGAAGATAAAAACTTTTCACATGAACTATTATGATGATATTACCAGTAAGTCAGTGACATATGACAGGGTGTAATTTTTTTATGTCTACTTTTATCTATTTTATAATTTTCCTTTCATATATTATTATAAATTTTTTTAGTATTATTATTAATATTTTTATGTAAACTCTGTTGTAACTGACAGTTAATATAAATTAAATCTATTATTATAAAGCACTGAAAATTTTGTAATTATTAAAGGGGAAGTCACTTAAGTTTTTAAAACTCTTATTGGTGGGTGAGGGAGCAGAGATTTATAATATTCAAGGAGTAGTGCACTATCTTTTTGTAAAGTTTTAAAAGATAATAAATGATAACAATCAACTCCTAAACTATCAGCTATTTCAACCTATAGTCAAGGCAGCCTCCTTTATTGTTAAAGGAGATTGCCTTGACTATAGGTTGAGATTATTGATAGCTTAAGGATTGATTTTTATCATCTATATTTATAAACTTATTAAAGCCTTGAATAACTGGCTTTATTGTCTTAGTTTTAAAAGAAATTATTTGAAAAAATTTAAAGCAAGTTTCTCCCCTCCACTTTCACATTAGTTTTAGACAATCTAGCTTACTTTAATAAGAATTCTAAAGAAAGCAATACTAAGTTTAAAAATCTAGGTTGATTGAGTTTTTTTTTTTAGTATCTAGTTTTATATAATTAATAATGCCTTGGAGCTTTTTGAAATTGTCATTGCCTATTTTACTTGATCTGTATAAATGTGGTTATATAATTTTTAAATAAAATGTTGAACTGTTAAATTATTGGCAGTTTTTTATTTATTTAAGCACACATATGAAAGTCAAGGGATAGTTATACTTGTGTGTGTTATGCATGTATAAAAATGAACCTTTAGATATCGTGAAAAGTTTTATTTCTATGTTCAGTCCTTTGATTTATTCTTAGAATTACCATTGTATATATATATATGCATGGATTTAGATTTTTTTCTCTGTATCAGGTATAACATTCTTCCTGCCATATTCATTTATATAAGTTCTTATTACATATTTGACCCATGATTTATTTATTGCTTAAAATTTGTAGTTTTTGATATTTGCAATGGGTAATGGGCCTGTTGATTTTTGCTATTTGTATGTTTCTTTTCATGGTTAGGATCTAGTGCACTGTGTATGAGCTTTACTTAGTAATAGTCAGCTTGTATGAACTGAGATAGTAATTAAATCAGCTGATTTTTGATTATGAGTTAATATTATAATAAATATATATGTGAAAACATCTGGAAATTGTCAGATTTTTCTCAAATTCAAGAGTTATTGATCAGACTAAAGTTAACATTGATGGAAGAATAATATAATAAAGTATGAGATGTCAAATACATGCCTAATTACTTTAACAGGATTAATAATTATTTAAACCATATGTTTTAAGTTAACTATAGAGTTTAAACTTTACCACTGATATATGCCTGTTATTTATTGGTAATGAATATTATTGTGAATTGTTAAATTTATCCAGCATTTTGTTTACTGTTGTCTGCCCTATCAATTGTTTATTTTTCCAAGAATCTATACTCTACATGATCTAGCAACAACAGCAGCTATATAAATGATGAGATAGCTGTGTTGGCACTTGCAGTTGATATCCTTATCAGAAAATTATAAAAATTTCTAGGCTAGAGGTCTAGTGGCATCCTCTGATGAAGGATATTAAGTGTTGAAATGGATCTTTACCATCCCAATAATATAATTAAGTGCATATTTGTATATGGGACAAGAACAAGGTGAAGTTCATTTTTAAGTTCTGTTTTTTCTTCTTCTCATAAAGTTTTAAAATAAAATTAATTGAAAGAATTTAAAGTAAGTTTCTTTCTTCTACTTTTGCAATGGTTTTAGACAATCTAGATTACTTTAATAAGAATTTTAAAGAAAGTAATACTAAATTTAAATTTTTTTAGATTGATTTGTTTTATATAATATCTAGTTTTATATAATTAATAATGCCTTTGAGCTTTTAAAATCATCATTACATATTTGTTCTTAACCTGTATAAATGTGCTTATATAATTTTTTATATAAAGTATTGGATTGTTTAAATTATTGGGAGTTTTTATGTATGTCATGCATGTCTGAATATAAAAGGATAGTTATACATGTGAGTGCATGCATGTAAAACTCTTATTTATATGTTAGCCCTTTGAATTATTCTTGTGATTCCTGTTGTATATATTATATACATTAATTTAGATATTTTTTTTGGTATTGGTACAGTGATCTTACTACCCATGCTAATTTCTATAAGTTATTTTATGTGATCTACCTGTGATTTATTTACCGCTTGAAATTTGCAGTTATTGATTTTTGCATTTGGTGTTCTTCATCTTCCCATGCTTTCATATATATTCACTTTTTAACATAGATTATTTATGGGTCCATTGATTATTGTTCTCTATATGTTTCTTTTCCTGGTTAGGGTCTAATTATGTCCTCTTATGGAGGATATTAAGCATGGGTTATCCAGTATATATTAGATATGTATTGATGATCTTAACTATTTTTTATATCTTCAAAAATTTATCATTGCTTTCTACATTATCCTTTCTTCAAAGACAAATTTAATCTATTTTTTAAGTAAATTTGAAGATATTTTATGACTACAACATAGTGAATTGTCTAAGAGAATATATATTTGTTGATACTGCTTATGCAGTTTAATGTAGTTGTATAGTGATAAACCCAAGAGCTAAAAGTTATATTGAAGAGCCATCTGTTACTTCAGGTGCTTAAATATATGACATCTGGAGCATCTATTGATTATTTTTGTTTACACAAAAGGTAAATGTGTGGATTCACAGTAACTGTCGCGAAGCAGAAATAGGCTGTATTATTTCTGTGTTACATCATCATCAACGGCCTTCTAATGGCTAAGATAAACATAGATGTTTTCTATAGCCGTAAGTCAGGCCTCATATATACGGCATTTGTTAGGTGTTTTGGCGAGCCAGAACGCCATCAAGTGGCCAAGCCCGACTACGTTATAATTACCAATATTATTATTAAAATATTTTCAAGAATTTTATCTTTTTTTTTTAAGTTTATGATTTTCATTAAATGCTTTTAAATTAAATGTTATTTAAAAGGAGATGTATTGAACATTTTATAGTTAGTTATGTAATGTATTTAAAATATTAAGTTGCTGGGAGAAAACATGAAACATTAAAATAAAGTAAAATAATCTTATTAAAATATGTGATTTTTTTTTTTTTGTAATCATAGCTTAACATATAAAAATAATTTATTCAACGTTCAATTTTAGTTGGGCGATTAAAGTCAGTATATTAATTAATTATATTTTGAATATCTTATTACCAAATTTTAGCAATTATTTTTGAAAAATATGTAATAAGATGAACTTTTTTTATCACGTGAAAACTTATCTCTTAGATAATTAAATAGAATATATTTTACTTTTATATATGTATTTGATTAATATTATATTTGTTGATTCAGATTTTTACAAACCATTAATTTTTTTTTTCCTTAAGCAGCTGAAGTCTTAGAAATGTCTTAATAATTTCTAACTTTTGAAAAGATTATAATAATTAAATGTCTGCAACTTTTTATGCATTGACAAGCTCTGAGAAGAAGATAAAAAAGTATTGTCATTTTCCATTTCATCTTTTTATGAGAAAAAAAAATCATCTATTTCTAGTTCATTACTATTTTGAAATTTAAACTTCTGTTGATAATGATCAGCCTTCTACGCAATAGTTGTCTTCTCTTAAAATCTGATTTCTAATTAAGAGAAATTCTAAAATAAAAAAAATATGAATATTAAAACTTAGAATACTATATGTTGAATGATTTGTATAAACTACACAATCTATTGCAAAATTTTGGGCTTAGTTCTATTACTTATGAAGTCTTGGCTATATTTGTTCTCAAAACTCAACATATAAAATTTTAGATTCCTGAGAATTCCTAGAATTGTTTTTTTTGGAGGGGGGGGGGTAAGAATCTATCTATGGAAATAATAATCATCATAGATAACAGGTAACAGTATAATTAATAAATTTTTGAATTAAATAAAAGCTTAAATAAAGAGCAAATTTTAAATTGAAATAAGACAAACTTATTCATGCAAATAAAAATAAGAAACAGATTTAAAAAATACTATTATTTATTAATGAAACAAAAAACATGGTGTCTGTTTACTAGATAATCTACTGTAGTTTCTAGTACTGGATGACAGATTTTGCAAGCAAAATACTAATCAATAAAAAATTAAATTACAATATATAGTGGATATATTTTTTGTACTCATATAATTACAAAATAGTAAAATAAGAAATTAAATTATGATATACAGCAAAAGTATTTATTTACAAACGTAATTACAAAAGATCACATGATCACCATTTCTTATGCTTGCTTATAACTGTTATTAAAACAGGAAAAACTTTCCATACAGTATTGTCACTCAATGCAAGCCAGAGTAATCAATGGATGCCAAAGGCTTGTGTATAAAATCCCCATCTAGTGCCTACTCATCCAATATACCCAGACTAGTTTCTGTCTTGTGACTGTCAGTGAGGAGTTTTGGATCTGAGAGCACTGCACCTAGATCTTAGGATATAATGCAACCCTCCAGCAGCCA
Source organism: Epiperipatus broadwayi (assembly GCA_028023455.1). Classification (NCBI taxonomy): domain Eukaryota; kingdom Metazoa; phylum Onychophora; class Udeonychophora; order Euonychophora; family Peripatidae; genus Epiperipatus; species Epiperipatus broadwayi. The sequence goes on from JAQFVV010012396.1 coordinate 13,845,827, forward strand.
CCTTTTATTTCTACTTAACTACAAAACTATGAGTCTTAAATTGAAAACACAATATTTTCAGTCCAAGCTCATTAGCTTGTATAGTCATATAGATCTGAACTCAGTTCAGTACCTATACATTTTGGTGTTTTTGGTTTTTTAATAAGCATATCCACCACTATCCAATTAGGTAGAATAGGTTTTAAGCCAATAAACAATTATAAGCAAGCATACAAAATGGTGATCATGTGATGTTTATTGGCTTAAAACCAATCCTGCCTAATAGAATAGTGGTACTATGGTTATTAAAGAACCAAAGACACACTAAAGTGAGTTCAGACCTATATGACTATACAAGCTAATGAGCTTGAATTGAAAATATTATTGTGTTTTCAATTTAAGACTCGTAGTTTTGTAGTTAAGTGGAGATAGGGGTATCCTAAGATGTAGGTGCAATACTCTCAGATCTAAGGCTTCTCACTGATGAAGACCGCAAGCCAGAAACTAGTCTAGGGATATTGGATGAACAGGCACTAGATGGGAATTTTATGTACAAGCTTTCTGACATCCATTGATTATTCTGGCTTGGACTGAGTAGTAATACTGTATAAAGAGTTTTGCCTGTTTTAATTACAAAAGAATAACAAATTCATCATGCAGTATACATTTTCCACCTTACATTTCCATTATACTTATTTAAATGGAAAAATTAATTGTAAGACCAGGTAATGAATAAAAACTGAACAAAATAAATAAGAAAACACAATAATAAACAACAATGTATTAGTGATTATTTTGTAATTATATTTGCATAAAACCATACATTCACTGTTGTCATAATTTTTATCTTTTAATTTTTTACTTGGAAAATATACAGGATAGAAATTTGATTGGTGTACAAAATATAAACTGATAATAAATTTATTATTCATTTGCAATTATATTTGCATAAGTCATTCTAATTATACCTGAATGTTCAGAATATATATTATACTTGTATACTGTAAAATAATTTCTTATTGATTATTTTACTATTGTTTTGTAATTATATTTGTGCAAATAAGTACTGTCACAATATATCATAATTTAATTGCTTATTGATGTTATTTGCAAAATGTACTACCCAGTGGTAAAAGGTGATTATAGTTGACTATCTATTAAACTGGCATCCATATTTTTCATTATTTTGGAAATCACTTCAATAATTTTCTTTATTAAAAATTATAATGATTTTTTCTGTCAAGTAAGTTGTATTTCTGTGTTATAAGGTTTCAACCACTTTACTCACATTTACATGTTTAATTAAAAAAGTCTGTGGTCTTGAAAAACTTTTCCCAGAACTTGAGGGAGACTCAAAATAAAATTTCAGAATATTTTAAACTCAGGAATTCCTACTAAAGAAGCATGTTGCATCTGATAATTAACAATATCACTATTCAATGTAGAATTCCCTCTTTTTTTAACTTAAGAGCAGCTTTCTTTACCCTATTCTAGAACCATATACTGTAAACATAAATCAACAAACATCAGAAGATATAATGTTATAATATTCATAACCTAAACTTGTTTCTGGATTTTGTTTTTACCAATAAGATCTTATGATTTAAAGCAAGAAACTATTCTGAGGTTTGAAAATATCATAGAATATACTTGATGTCCATTGACTATACAGACATACAGTAGATGGGTTTAGAGTACGATGAAGAGAAACTGCTTTTGAAACATATGAGTAAGCATATAAGAAAGTTATTCAATGTAGTTTTAAATTCCAATTCAGTTATTTTTGCATGACAGAGTATTTTAGTATAAAGTTTTGACTTTCAAAGCAGTTTATTAATTTAGAGTTTGCATTCTGATAAAAAATTAAAATTAGAATTTTTCACAAAACTTAGGAGGGTTTTAAGGCATAGTATCCTAACTATATATTTACTATTCCATTTTAATTGATGAAATTATCATTTAGCTATTCTAATATATTTATATGTAATAAGTCCACTACTCAAAGGCAGGTAATGTAACAGATATAAGCTAGTAACAGTACTTGATTATTGTTGGTGATAATATACTGTTGCTTGCCATTCATGTAACATTGTTTATTTCAAATCTCAGTTTTATTTAATAGTGATATATTTTTTAAAAATCCATAGCTCTATATTAATTCTTAGCAGAATACATACTCTGTATAATTAGACTATCTTCACTTCAAACCATTTAACAAAGCAGACACATTTTTATTAAAGACAGCTCAAATGATTATTACTTCAGAGATAATTTTTATGTACATACTGTTTGTACATTTTCAATACAAACTGACCCTATCATATTTTTCTGATTTTTCTACATCTTTTATTATTTATAAAAAAATTAAGCTCTCATAATAACCTTTAGGAATATGCAAATGACCATTGGGAAGATTTTTTATTTTATAATGGATCACATTAAATAGTGTACTTATTTTAGAATTTCAAGTAAAATAAAACATTCTATTTAGGCAAATAGGACACAGAGATAAGAACCTATGATTTATGTTTTATTTGGGATGAAAAAATAGTTCACAGTTGACTATTAATCTATCAATATTGATGATTTGTGCCAACTTTGGAATTTTACAATTCTACAGTTGAAAGTCATTATACTGCAAATCTTGAAAAAATTTTGTTAGGATCTCACTCATTCTCTCTTCATATGAGAGATTTAATAAATTTATCACTTCAGCTACCAAAGTGCTCAAAGATATTAAAAGAAATTAATTCTAAGTTGGAATAAATACAGCAATGCTTTTTGTAGCTAATATTTGTCTATCAAAAATATGAAAATTGCTAATAAACTCATAACAATTTTTGATGTTAGAAAAGGAGTCTGGAAAAAAACTATGAAGAACACAACTTTATGAGATTTAATTGAATATAATTTTCTGCAACAATAGATTGTGATGTTATAGAATTCTACCTCTTACTACTTAGGAGTAATCTTGGATTGTAGATTAATCCAAAGGCAAAATCTAAATTCTAAGAACAACTTCTTGAAAAACTATCTACCACTATTTGAAGTGCATTAGTACGGTATAAAAAGTTATTTATAAAAATAAAGGAAATAGCAATGAGGGAAGGGGGGGGGGGAGCATTACAGAAGGAAAATGGCAATAATATTATATTGCACTCAAATATAACAAAAATTATGTTAATAGAAAAAGTGCTTGATAAAAATATTATTATTGGTAATAAAATTAGAGGTTTTTAAAGATAGTTTTTGTATGTTGGATTAAATTAAATTAATCAAATAGCTTTATTGCTCATGATTCATGCGAAATTTGAAATCTGGAAGTGCCAGTACGGAATCAATCCAAGGATTTTATATTCCAGAATCTGACACTCCACCAGTGCACTAGACCATGCAGAACTACCTTGAATTGATGATTAATTATTTGAACTCTTATGATTAGACATCAATAAAAATATATAAGTAGAAGAGTCTAAAATATGGTGTGTGATGAGGAAATATTTTATAAACTTAAAACTAAAATCTGAGTCAGTTATTTGATATGCAGTAATTTACACAAGCAATTGTTGGCTACTTCAAATAGTGATAAGCAATGGTTATAAAGTGCTTAAGTGAAAATAATTAGAAGGATACTTGGGATATCAGATTGAGACCGGGGACAAAAAAAAATATCAGAAAATTCTATGGGTAGCAAGTATTACTGATAATGTATGAAAAAGTTTATTGTATTTTATTTAGCCATATTTGACACTTTAGAGAATATTTTGAAAAGTTTAATAAAAGATGTTGGAGACAAAAAAGAATAAAGAGAAAACAAAAGATGATATTCAGAAATGTGAAGGTCAAAAATGTTTGTAGTATAAAATGATCTCAATTTTATGTGTCAAAAGCTAAGTTAAAAAAGAAGAAAAAAATAGATGTTTTGACAACTAATTTAAGATAGCTTGAAATTAATAATAAATATAACAATTCAAAAATTAAAAACATTTATTATATTAGTTGTAAAGGAATCCATGTGTTTTGTTGCAATGCCACAGTGACAGATTTGAAAACTAAAAGTTTCTGAATTGAAGCTCAACTCGAATTCTAATGTTTGAATGTCACATGAATTCTTCAGTGACTAACTAATTGATATTGTTTATGTATTGAAGCACATTGATAAAGTGGTGTTTTTGAAATTTAGAAGTCCCTGGATTGAAGGTCAACTTTCCACTTCTAGTGCTTGAACATTATAATGAGCTTCTGATCATTTAATCAATTGATTGCATTACTTATTATAAAATAAATGTTATAGGATGATGGAGTCAACATTATGATGTGAAGAGCATGATTAATTTTTTTATTATTCTTTATAGTGCTCAAACATCATATGATTTCCAGAGTATCTAATCATTCAATTATATTATTTATTATAAAATAAGTTTGTAATGATCATAGGTTGTTATAATTATAGAATTACTAACATGTGAAGAACATGATTACATTTTATGTTATTCTTTACGGGAATATAATTACGCTTTCATTTTAATTTAGTTGAGTGAACAATTAAATGAGAATGTTAATAACATTGCTATACATTTTTTAGATACTCGTACTTAGAAATTAACATACAGTGAGAATATTTCATGAAGGTTACTTCACGGAGTATTTATATAAAACAAAATATTTTATAATAAATATATTTGAGTACGCATTTAGTTTGTGGTGGTTTGCCATCTACATTTCTGCCTAAAAGTGGTATTAGGTCTTGCATTGACTACTTAAAGATCTGATTAATTTATATGTATATAGTAATAAACATTTTTGACATCATTGAGTTAGTAGTGAATTTGCATATCATAACATTTAGTTTTTCCAAGAATATAAATTAAATTTATTTATGTTAATTACAAAGTTTATTTTTATTCTAGAATATGCTTGGTAATTAGATATTTTATCATTTTTAAATATCAAAGTTATAATAATAGTATTGAATTATAAATAATCTATTAAAAAGAATACTTGTATAATTTTTTATAATTTAATTTATTTCAAAATCTGACTGTCCCGCCTTTTTTTGTAATTTATCTAAAAAGATTGATTATAATAATAATTTTATCATTAGTTAACAAACTAGACTGAAATAAATGGTAAAATTTTCTGCTAAAAGGCACATATTATATCTTTCTTAAAAGATCTCTTTATTTAATATTTTTTCAATTTTCCGCTCATTTTTATTCTATTAGTCCTTTCTAATGTATCTGCTTCTTAGAATATGATACATTCATTTCTTTAATAATAGATCTCTTTTTTTAAATTCTTTTTTTCTGTCTATGAATTCTTTTTATTGTTTTTGCATTTCTAGTTTTATTTCTCCATCATACTTCTTTCATATTTTTTTATACTTTTTTTTAAAATTACTTCCAAACCTTGTATGGTTTAATGTCGTGGTAAAATAGCAATCATGGATCATGATTTCAGCTTTGTCACGTTTACTATGCAAATTTCTTTTGAACTTCCTAACAATAAATCGTTCAAATTTTATTTACTTAACTATTTCCATTTTTTTAATTTTTTTATTATAAGTTAGTATTTTTCTAATGTCTATTAGAATATGTAAACTACTTGATTTTTTTTAGTAGAAAGTTTGATAATTTTCCATGCAATCTAGACATAGTGCAATGAATACAGTGACTAGTAATCTTATATTAAAGAGGTAAAAGCTCCAATTGTGATACGATAATGATAACCATGTAGGAAAATAATATATGAAAACTAAAACTAATTTAATATAAAATTTTATTATTTTTTAGTACTTAAGAAAATATATATATTCTTATGTTATGGATACTCTTCATATCTACATATTATTAGCAGCCAAAGAAAAAAAAAAAGAGTTAAAGTTAATATGCATGTGTTATATTTATATAAGATTTGTTGCCAGAAAATGATGTTTTCTGGTCGAAAAATAAATGAGATGCAAATAAAATATCAAAATATTTATTGTATTTATTTGCAGAATTGGTATTTAAAACAGTTAATAGAATTCCCTACCTGTTACAGTTGACTTAATTATAAATGTGTAATAATTAGCAATAATTAACCAGCAGTGTTGTGACTTTATGTAAGAAAGTTTAATACATCCAGCCATGTTAGCTTGTCTCATGAAAGATATGATAAGTTTTGTTTTTACCAGCTTTCTTCTGTGGACTTGAACATGCATGACTGCATTATCATTCCGATAATTCCAAGCTGTAAATTCTTCTTCTGAATATCACACAGAATTTTATCTTGCTATCTGATCCTCTCTTAAATGTACCTTTATTTTGCAGCCAGTTCCATTACCTGGCTGTCAACACTTAGATTTAGTGATCTAACTATATGATTAACTTGTTAATCTAATCTAGAGAACTTTATAGCTTGGAACAGTCCATTATTGAATGTAAGCTTAGGATAGAAATAAGGTTTCTCAATAATACGATTACATTATCACAGTTAATTCAAGAAGATGAAGAGGATCACGATTGTTGAGTTCTGTACAGATCTTTTGACTGAAGACAGTAAGATAAAAGAAAATAGGATAAAAAGATAATTATAAATGTTAGTAATAATCATTAAAGAATTAAGATGATAACTTTCACTTATCTTTCTATAGAGTTAATATTAAAATAATGCATTCGAATATTAGCATGAGAGACAAAAATATTCTAAAATATAACTTTAAAATTACTTATTAGTTACTCATAATTTATTTGGAATTTAGCTTTATATGGAAAAAAAAACGTAGACAATTGTGAAAAGAGAAATTCGAGTTTTATAATAAAACAAGCAATGGAGTTTAAACTAATAACGAATGTATTTATTAGTTTGATAAAAATATATTCTTTATATTTATTATTGCACTGTACTTGTTTTGCATATATTTATATCAAAACAAACTATCGCGTGATATTTAACCAGTTTTTGCTTCCCACAATTTCCAAAGTTATTAGCAATAGATATAACAGTCAAGTCATTAAAATGGTAAAGTGATATATGTTTTCCTGGTTTACTTTATTCAGAAAGGTTAGATACTATTAGAATGATTACTGTAGAATACCTAGTCAGTGACCATATAATAATGGTATGCAAGTTACAGTTATATATGATGAATCACACATTAAAAATATGTATTTAAAATTCAATTGACAGGTGGTGGCATAAATTAAAACTAAATTCAGATCTTTTAATGATTTATTTCATTACATTGCTATATTTGTATATACACGCATACATGAAAATTATTATAGAATATTCAAACTTCTCAAATAAAATTTTTATTTTATCTGAAAGCAAATCCTTTTTGTCTTTTTTAAATATTCATTCCATTTGGCTTAATGCAATCATATAGTGATTAACTTTAGAGTTAAAGATCTGTGGATCATAGCTCAACTCTCTCACTAGTGGGAGTGCCAGTGATGAAGAGTAACAAGCTTATTTAAATAATCAGACTTCCATAATTACAAACCATTCAATTATATATTTATTTCATTTTTTTATGACACTTATTCTCAGGATATTACAGTTTTGTGCTATAAGTAGTATCACAGGTAAAACGTGAGAACATATATTTCGGATTTATCTGTATATACATTTGTTTATTAGTATTATATCAATGTTTTGAGTAGATGACACAAACCATCAACCAGGATAGTAGGGGCCAATTAAGGGTATTGTAGAAATACTTTTCTCAATATCTTTGATGATGAATAGTGTCAACCAGTCAAACCATTGATATAATAGCTATATTAACAGCTTATAAATGTATATACTGTTATTGTTACAGAATATTAATGGGATTGAGAGCTGATAATAATATGATGACTTTCATTGGAATCATCAATTCAGTTGGATAGCAATCTATATGTAATTAAAACTTATTGTGGTGATAGTTGTGATAATCTGGTGATGATGTTAGTGATTATAATGATCACACATAATGTGAATAACAATACTGTTTTAAATAATTGTAATAAGGGCAAGGAGGAGGATGTACTAAATATATTATAATAGGAACTACCCTGCACACCACTACTTGAGTTCAAACCCTGTAAATCAACTAGCAGATAAGGCAGAGCAAAATAACTAATTCCACTAATTATTATTGTTAATCTGATGATTAAACTGAGTGCTATCAGTTATATTTCCTAATCACCTTATTTGGGTAACCATCTACCCCAGGGTTGGCCAAGCTTAGCCAAAGTAAAGCATTTTATAAAGCCAAAAGCTTTAAGTGCCACTTTCATAGAAATATGCCCTACAAGACCTTTCTTGAGTGATACATCAAACACCAGTTCTTGATCAAATACAACCAAAATTAATTTTTTTAATCTTAATTAGAAATATTAAAAAATAAACAAATAAAAAATAATTATAATAAAGATAACATAAAAGAAAAAAAATCTAATCTATAATACATTGCTTAGCAATAAGAGAGCATCCTCTTCCTTCAATTAGTTTCTACATTATGAAGTCATACAGAAAATTGTGGGCATATAAATACACACAGATATATAAAATAGCAAACACACACATATATATAATATTCATGCTGATTGGTAGTATTACACCAAAAACGAATATATATATCAGCAAGATAGATTATATTTCAATTCATGTTTCCTCCATAGTAACAAATAAATAAATAAATATATATATATATGCACACACACATAATATACATACATTCACATATGTGTGGCTTAATTTCAATAAGATATTAAATTCTTAATGATATATTTAAAAAAAAAAGAAACTTAAAAAAATCATAATAATGAATTTAAATGTTTTTTCTTACTTGTACCAAATGAGGAGAGAGTTGATACACCTTTCTCCAAATATTTCAAAGACTCATCAGTAATAATTATTCATAAGTGATATTACATGATTCTGGCTTCTGTGTTGCTACTTCCCTCTGTTTTTAACTAAAACAAAACATCTTTTATGCTTTCAGTTACAAAGCTCTGTTCAAAAGTGCAGTAATAACCAGAATGAGCAGATGATTTTCATTACTGCTACTTTTCTTGCTAGGCAGGTTTCAGTATATCAGTAGAGCTCACATGGTGATTATTTGAAGATTAGAACTGGTGTCCTTGGTGAATTTTTATTCCACTATGTTTAGTTTACTTAACTTCTGGCTGCATTAATGTTCGTTTTGTTGAGTTGATCGTAAGCAGATTTCAACAGTTTCCCAGAAATTCTTTCTTTCTTGTTTCTGCACTATAGTGGAATCACCAACTACTCACTGATTCTGTCAGCTCACTTTTTCCTTGCTGTGACTTCTGATTTTTGACCGATGATGGCCCAACTGCTCACTGACTTTGATTGCTGACTCTCCTCTGATTGCTCTCTTCCCACTTGGCTGGTTTTTTTTATCATACCCACACAAAAGAACAGAATGCTGTAATATTTTATCTTTGATTTCTATTAATTTATTTTTTTAATCAGCTTGGCAGGTGATTCTTTGAATTTTTACAAAAAAAGGAATTTTAAGAATTTATCAACACTTTATGAATTAAATTTTAATAAAATCTCTTGGTACATTAAAAAATATGAATTTTTATCACATTGTATCTAATTATTTTCCAATATATTAAACATCATTAAAAAAATTCTACAAAATATTTGCACCAAAGACAATTAATGAAATCTTTTTAGTATATATATTTTTTATTTACCAATTTAATTAAACAAACTAACATATATTTGAATTTATTTTTCTTCCTTTATCTTAGACACAAACAAATGTAAAACACATTAAACAAATTTATTAGGAAAAATTAATATCACAAATAAAAAACATCATTGCAGTAAGCAAATATTTTACTACTTATCTGACAATATATGTGTGTATATTTATATGGGCCACAAATGCCCTGCTTGGTTTTTAAATTATATTTATAGTTTTACATTTTATGAGTCAACTAACACTTGAATACACTGCCAGTTGACCAAACCTTGAGTTGAAAGTTTGATCATCATCAGTCACCATCATAATATCCCTTCCTTTGATGAAGGCCTGAAATGCATGATAATTATTTTTGTGGTTCTTACTACTAATACAATTTTTTTTTTTATGATTCCTCTATCTAGGAGTATTATTATGAGTTATCTTGAGTGGAACAAATTCTGGAAACATTTAGACTTATGGAAAATTTATTTATTAGGTTGCATTCCAATCCATCACCCAACCATTACTTAACAATGAACAAAAAACCTTCCCAAAAATATTAAATCCATCTGGACTCATGATCATTATTCAGTAAAGCCTTATGTGCCTTATGTCCTCATGAGGTATATGCAAACTCTGCTTATAGATAATCTGAGCCTTACAGGTTCATTTAGCATCAAACAAGGTAAATTATATTTTTTTATTAAAAACCTTACACCATGTCAGTCAACCTTTTTAGTTGTTACATGAGTGCATGATGAGGATGTAATTATTTTAGATTATGTGGGTAATTATGTTGATTCAATACAATGGGTACCAAACTTGCTATAACATCAGCAACATCCAGATTACAATAAGATGCCTAAACAATTCTAAGGTTTTTATTCTTTTCCTACTATAAAAATATCAACAATACACCTGATTCAACCAAATCCAAACTTACTTTCTAAATATCCAGAAAACTTCTAAGTTGTACCTTAGCTTCTTTAACCTATGAGTGATTAACCATGATCTGAATAATCACCACTTATCTTAGTATTCTTTCCTTTACCTTTATATCCTTAGGATATCCACTACTACATCCTAAACTTCATGAGATGATCATGATCTTTCTGATAGATCTAAATTGAGATTCATCGTTACTTCTTCTCATAGTCTCTGATTTTGCATTCCAACTAGCATTTCTTTTCCAATAGGCCATTTTCATTATGATTTCTATTTTTTAATTCCTTTGCATTGATGCCAATGGTCTCTTTTCCTTTATCCAGTTGATAACCTTGTTGACCCTGAAGACTCATATCTACAGCATTTAATAGCTCTGCTTCCTAGTTCAATGTAATTTCTATCAGTGGCTAGTAGCATATGCTCTATTCAAAAAGGCAAATTATATCTAATTATTCAAATAATTTGACCTTCAGTCATATGAAAGCATTCATAGTTCTGAGTTTCATCACTTGTCTTCTGAAAAACTTAGTATAATTTTCACCAGTTTTGAGTTTATATTTCGCCTGTGTTATTTGATAATGGGTAGTCTCTTGACATCCCTCTGCCCAAAAATTGCTCAACAGAGCTTCTTGATAATTTTGCAAGGCATTGGACCTATTGAATAATGAATCTCACCAGGACTGCACATTGCCTTGCAAGTGGCTACATGCATTTACTGATTTACATTCTTCTGACATGGGGTTAAAAAAATAGATTTCTGAACTTTTTAAATGTTCAATAGGAGCTTCCTCAGTTGTCCTTGGGAAAATATTCAGATATTTTCAAAAATAGGTTTACACTAGGGTGAGTTTCACTATCTTTCCCCCTTTCCTTTATTTAAAAATTCTAGGTTACCACCTTTTATTCTCAACTCTTCCATATTTACTTTTAACTCTTGTATTTCAGTATGAATTTTCATTATATTGTCATTATTTTTTTTTATTCTATCCCAGAACATTTCTCCTTTCCAAGTACTTTTATGCTCTGGACTTTATACTCAAGACTTTTCTGCTTTTCTTGAATAACCTCCACAGATTCATGTAAATTTTATTGTTTTTCCTGGACATCTTCAATCTTTTCATTTAAACTTTGATGCTTTTCTGGATCATGCTCTGCTGCATGACTTTAAACTCTTTTTCCTTTATATGTTGTATATTCTCTATGTTATAAAGCCTTTTTTTTCTATACTTGGCTCTATGTCTTGGAGTTTTTCATCCATCTTTTATTCTCTATTTTGTAGTACCTCCTTCTTCATGTCACTTATATCCTGTTTAATATTTTTAATTAAGGCACACAGCATTTTCATGCCAAATGTGCTTGGTATCTCATCTGACACTTGTTACACTATTTGATCCAGATCTTGACCTTTTAGTCTGGTAATATCGGTTGTACAGACTCTTGTACCACTACTTGCTCTACTTTGGGATTATCAGAACTTCCAGATAACTTTTCTCCATGATTTTGGAATAAACTCTTATTAACATTTGATATATCCAAAATGTCACTTTTTATATTAGCTCTGTTATTCGTTTATAATGAATTTCTAAAATTTAATTTTTATCTTTTAAATAAATTATTATAGTCTACCTTTATTTTTAAATCTCAATTATTTATTATTATTATTTTAGATTTTGTATTATTGAAACTGTACATTAAAACAGTGCACCAGACTTTTCATTCTGTATTACCATGACACTATACCCACTCATACTCCGCCTGTGATCTTTATAAATGCTTTTTTTTTCAAAATTGTCTCCCTATTGATATTAAAAATCATTTATCTATAAAAAAATTTTATCTTTATTTTAGTTGCTTAACATATTTATTGTATTATCTTGGTGTCAATCTCTTCTTACTCCAATAGCTATCTTAAATTAATAAATAAAACTAAACATTTCTTGTATTGTTATATTGAACTATTTCCATCATCTAATATGAGTATTGAATGTTTTTAGAAAAATTTAACTTAAATAAAGTAAAAAAACATTCAATACTCATATTAGATGATGGAAATAGTCCAATATAAAACTAAGACACCATCACCGCAAACCTTCAGGAAAACATATCCAAACATTGTTTACACTCTACTTTTCTGCATTTACTCATTAAATTTTTATTTCTTTATTGCAAAAGCTATCTTTTATTTTTGTATCCAAAACATTGTCTGACCTTTATTATTGATGCCACTCATTTCATTGTCATATTTATTGCAACAGCTATTCTTTATTTTCAGACCCATATATGTTGTGCACCATTTATTACTGACTCCATTCATTTTATTTCCACATTTATTGCAACAGATTCATTTTATTTTAGGCTCATACATGATGTGCACCATTTATTACTATAATGGGAACCACCCTAAACTATTTAAACCCTGTAACAATTAGATATGTAAATAACTAATTGTTAATAATCACCTTATTTGCATAACCATCTTCACCAGGTTGGCCCAGTTTAGTCAAAGTATAGCTTTTTATACAACCCAAAAGCTTTAAGCACCACTTTCATAGAAAGTTGCATTAGAAGATTCTTTTTGAGTGATACACCCAACATTTCCCTACAGTTTATCCCATATGCTAACTCTATTACCCTAATTATCAGGGTGAATAGCCTATGTTACAATAAATACCCATATTATTCATATTAACTATGGAGTGAGGTGACTAAAACATTGAACACCAGTTCTTGATCAAACACAACAAAAATTTATTTTCTTAATCTTAATTAGAAATATTACAAAACCAACAAATAAAAAATAATTATCATAAAGATAACACACACAAAAAAATAATATATAAATATTATGTAGCAATAAGAGAACACACCCTACCCCCTTCTCCCTTCTTATAGTTTTGTATGTTATGAACTCGTACAGCAAATTGTGGGCATATAAATACACACACATATAAGTAACAAACATATAATATTATATATACACAATACCCATGCTGTTCGATGATATTACACCAAAAAAAAAATACAGTGCCAGCTGACAAAACCTTGTGATGAGAGTTTGATAATTATCAGTCATTATCACAATATAGCTAAATTCTTTTTAAGTGAATAGTTATATGTATATAGTATGTGTTTGCGTTTATCATTAATATCTATTACATTGTTAATTAAATATAACTTTAATCTAGGCAACCATTCTTTACTCCCTAGCTGTCTCTTTTCATATATTTGTTTAGAATTCATTTCAAAAAGAATAAGGTTTAATAATCAACAATCAAGATGTCCATAAAAGTAATTAATAAATACACACACACTTATACGACCAATAATTTATCTTTTCAATTGAATTAATAATTTTGATTGAGAAACAAGATTAACTTCATATGGATTTTTAGTTTACACTTTTTTTTTCTTACTTTTTTAAAAAAAAAAAACAACTGAAAAGAAAATCATTTCTTTTTAAATGATTTTATTTAAAAACAAGTGTGAAATTTATTTAAACTTTCCAAATACAAACAACTTGTTAGTAATAACACACAAATAGACAACACAGGCTTCGACTAGTATTATTTTCCATTCTTCTTCAGGTGTTGCTGGCCTATATGCACAGTGACAATATTCACTTAGAAGTTGAACAGAATAGCTCAGTTGGTAGAGCGTTTGCCTTAAATTCGATATTCAAGAATCTAAAGGTGCTGAGTTCAACTTCTAAGTGAATATTGTCACTGTGCATATAGGCCAGCAACACCTGAAGAAGAGTGGAGAATAATACTACTCAAAACCTGTGTTGTCTATTTGTGGGTTATTACTAACAAGTTGTTTGTAGTTGGAAAGTTTAAATAAAGTTTAAAATTAAAAATAAATAAATAAATAAGTGTGAAATTTGTTTTTATTTATTCACTAGTGTAAAATTACAAAGTTTTTAATTAAAATAACAATTAATAAAATAATTTTATTTTAAAACTTATTTCTGATTGTTTGTATGTACATATAGTTAAGCATATGATGCAGTACTCAACACCTAAAGATGTAAAACAAAACAACTTAAAATTCCATTATGATTAATAAAAGTTAATTTTATTTAAATATTATAATGGACAATTTAAATAAGCTTATCGCTATAAATAATGAAATGGCAGGTTTACCTAAATAAATTAGAAAATTTCCTTTTCATGAAGTTCTTATAGACACTGATTCATTTCCACTTCTAGAAGTTTTAGCATTTAATTTTAATTTGACTTAATTATTTATTAGCATAATTTCAATAATTTTTGGTGCAAGTAATTGATAGTCTATGACTTTGATTAATGAAGCTTCAATAGTCATTTTTCAATGCAAGGCAGATTGCTCCTAGACAAAAACATGATGGTGGTATAGTTATCTTTACAATTCCATAAATAGTTCAAGTTTTTTGGTTCCTCTAGCCTTTTATAGTAGCTTTGATTCAATAACATATTCAGGTTATAAGATTCCTAGATCTTGGCTGCTATCTTGCTGTCTCTTAACTTCAAATTTAACTTATCTATAATTAATATATATTGTACCGGTCAGATTTGTATGTTCACGTAACAAGATCTAGCATCTAGGCAAAAGTACCTTGAATCCAATCGTGCGCAAGATACATAAGTCAGGAATACTCATGAATTCTGCCCTATTTGCCTATTTCCCAGATCTATAACATTATGAGCAACAATCCTGATGATATTGATCTAATTTTACTTCTCACTGCCGGCATTGCTCATCGGAGACACAAAAAGACTCTAGGCTAAATGTTAATGATAGACTATCTTAAAAACGAACTATACCATACGAGCAATGACGGCTTGTGACCTTGCATATTAACTATATATATATTTAGTGGAGATCATCTAGTCATATGGAGCCTAACTAATAAATTAATATTAAATTAAATAAAAGAAAGCAATGATTCGAGAGTTGATGTATATATTTTAAGATTTATTATATTAATAACAATTAAATATGTTGGGATATTTATCTGACACTAGCCTCATAAGTATTATATATATAATTCAGATTTTACAATAACTTGATGATATTTGTGGCTATGCCAATAATATATGTATATAACTTAAGGAATTAGCACTATTGGAAATGTATTACTAAAATACTATTTCACCCCCAGAGAAATGAAAAGAGCATTTACCCAACTTGAAAGAAAATAGTTTAACAAGCAAATATTACATTTGTTTTTATTCAATATCATTATTAATTTGATTTGTAAAATGATAAATGTGCAGGACGGATAATGTTTACTTATATGAATGAGAATAAATTTATCGCACTGTAAATAATGGAAATATATGTCTGTTTAGAGAAATCATCGTATTACGACTTATGGCTATTCCTGGGTGACTAAAAATATACTGAAAGGTGGTGCATGCATGGCGGCAGGTTGGAGTGGTCCAATTATGGATTCTGGAGTGTGCTTCATGAATTTTATTAACAAAATTTATCGATTTCCTCTGCAAACATAGGCAGGATCGGTTTTGAGATGAAGGGTGGTCGGCAATGCATTTATTGGGCTGGATTTTCCAGAACGATCCACATATAAAGCATGCACATATGACCAAATATATCCCCAGGGTGGTTTTACAGCCTGGTTCAAGGACATTGAGAAATGACAATGGGGCTCGACTTAGCGAATACCTCCATGTTAGAGAGAAGCACGAATATATATAAAATGAAGTGTCCTATATGCATGCAACGCTTAAGAATACAATATAACTATAACTTTAAAGATTATCTTAACTTATTTACTGCCCATAAATTGTGAAATACCCGGAGTAATGGTATGGTTTTTTCGTCAAACAAACATGGATAATACATTTAATTAAATATAAAATTTCAAGATCTGAAGATCCCCCTCCCCTTAGTTTTAATTAATATTATTCATAACTTCCCACACATTTAACAAATCTCAATCTCGGTTACTAAATGCCTTTTATAAAAGTATATAAATTAATACGAAAACAAACGGGTGGTGGTAATAGCTATGATGGGTTTACATATATAACATAAATTGATAATAAGAAATAGTGCATTATTTAGAAAGGAAAACATTTTAGAAAAACAGATGTTGATCTGTTTTTCTATAGCAAACATAGAAAATAATTAATTTGTTTATCCAAAATTGCTAGTGCCTGGGCAAGTCGAATAAGACTTGTTTTGATTAAATTATGATTTAATTACCCAATAAATGATGGGTAGGGAAAATGAAAATAAATTATGTGCTGGCAATTTTAGAAATATTACTGGCATTTTTCTCTTTTAAAACATAAATACATAAATATAAACTAAAATTATCTGCTGCATAGAAATAAAAGAAAAGAAAACATTTTATAAGAGGCTTAATAGTGATAAGTTATATAGAGTTATGAAGAGTTACATACTATGAAAACATTTAATATATTGTAATGGCATATATATATATATATATATGATCAGAATATATATATGTAATGGCATATATATATATATATATATATATATATATATATATATATATGATCAGAATACAGAATAAATCTTACAAAGAAGGCAGGATTTGAGAATTATGAGCGGCTAAAGTTTTTGTTACCTTGCTATCTGGAAGAGCAATTTTGATATGAGTCAATCCATCGGCATTGATTCACTAGATCTAAGGTTGCAGTAATATATGGTAGGTAGCATTTTATGTTTACTGGAAAAATATTTAAAGTTCATCAGTATGGGATGCAGAGCTTCGCTTATGGGAAAAGCATATTAGAACGGAGGGGAAGGTGAAATTTCCCCTACTCGCAGCACATTGGATTAAAATTAAAATTGACGTGGATTATGTATAGCATCATCATAATTTGGTGGTCTACTCTCTCTTTTGGATTCAAATCCAGCAGTATTTATATTTCTATTTTGATGATGTAACATAGCAACTATTGCTGGACCTGAGGCGGTTTAAGCACTTAATGTACATCTGGAATCATTTGACCGGATACTTTCTTATCTAGTAAGACTTTTGAAACAATGCAATTCTGTTATCAGTTTCTCGAACGATTGTTTTAAAATAAATCTTATGATTTTAAAACAAGCTGGCATGGACAAAATTTCCACTAATGGATTTATTTTATCATTACAAAATCGTAATCTTTTACTTTTATCTAAGGGGCTCTTCCGGGTAATTGTTTTCGAGAGACTTTTTAAAAGAATTGCATCATTTCTGACTGCTAAATTACATATGAAAAAATAATAAGTTTCATATATGATTTTGAGTATACTTTATATATAACATAACTTTAATAATTTATTAGCAATCTCCTACACTGAAGTGTATATAGATTTATTACTTATGCACGTATACACATGAGAATAATATTAAATAAAAATAGTTTTAGATTAAGATACATAAGTGTTTACATGATTTGTGTTAAAATACTAAGCAAAAGAAATATACGTATTATTAGATATATATATATACGTGCGTAAGGAAGGGTTTAAACATAGTTAGATGGTAGAAGATTGGATGTGGGTTGTGAAACAGGATCTAAGCATCAGATCATCTGCTTCAATATTAAGACTATAACCTTAAGATTATGCACCTACAATGTGATAGTAGGGACCTATACAAATCTAAACACAAAATTAATGACTTTAAAGGACAAGAGCGGCCACTCTTATTTTTGATCTAATTTCTAAATATATAGGTGAATCTAAAGCATTTTGATTTGAGAGCATGAAGCTATTAAATACTTTACTGATTAAGTCCACAATTTCTATACAAACTAACATAAGCAAAATCTTTCTATTTATTGTAATTTTTAATTGAAAACGTTGAAATAATTTAATTTATCTAGACTTTTATATTTACTTGAAAACATTAAATCACCGATGTTTCCCCCAAATATTTTTTGCATTATTTTTTTTTTCTAAACTTTTGAATTAATTCATTTGATAATTTGCCACTATAAAGTTGCTTTTATATTCTTTTTTTTTAATAAAAATTTTTAGTAAAAATATATATATACTTAATAAAATATTTAACACAATTTGCTTATCTTTTTAGAGTCATATTTATTTAAATATATTGTGTAAAAATATTTACCATACAACATAAATGTTACAATATTGATGAATCTAAAATATGTTAATATATATACACATACACACAAATTAGTAGAAACATGCAAAACTTTTATAGTCAAGTAAAATTTAGAATTTCAGTTTTACACATCAAAGTAAAACAAATGCAGTTTAAATGCTGATTTTAAATCATTTTTTCACAAAAGACTTTATCATAGCAGAATTAAAACTTTTCCCAGTAGAAAAAGCTACATATGTTGATAATTATGCATAAAACCAGGCTTATATACATAATTCACCAAAAAACTGATTTGTGACTAGTTTTTAGTCATACTGTTTGTAAAAAGGCAAGATTGTTTTATGGAGCAAGATCTTTGAAATCTCTAATCTTTGTAAAATCAATGAAAAAAAATAGTTTCCAGTCTTGTTTACTTCTTCATACAATTTAAGATACATATCAATTTATTCATAAAGGTTAGATTATTTAGAAAGTCAGAGAATAGGGTTATGATTTTCTTCATCTATAGAATCAATATTGATGCATTCTTTTAATTATTCTAACAGAGAATATAACAAGTTTTGAATTTTTTCTCTTTTTTTAAAATTGAGACATTGAAAATTCTTTTCAGAATTTTAAAATAAGAGTGTGTTGTGACAAGAGTAATGGTGAGATGAATTAAAGCAAGTGGAAGCATGAAGAATAGAAAAAAAAAAGGTTTTTATACTGCTTGCAGATTCATGTAAGAAGAAAATTTTTAATCTTCCTCATAGATATTAAGAAGTATCCTTTGAACATGGTTAAGATTTTTTCCTTATAGTAGTGGGTGGTGATGAGTCAAGACTTTTAAAGCTATTTCTCATCACATTTAAAATTGTAATTAAGTAAATAATGAATTCTTTATTATCTTATTAAATATGTAAGACCTATTGCTTATTTATAGCATACATTTTCAACAGTTATTGTATATATCATACTAGGGTAATCTGCCATCAATGGGGTGTATGTGGTCCTTTGTGATTTTATATATGATATGCTTAATGTTAAAAATAATTTAAAGCATTTTCTATAAAGTATGGATTATAATATTTTATTATTACATTTCATTAACAAATAAAATATAAATTTTATATAATAGCAGCTTTTTATGACAGATGTAAAATTTTAAAAAATGAATGATCAGATTACTATTCATAAAACTTTTTTTTAAAATTAAAATTACTTGTAAATTGTGTGAAAAATTTGTGATTTTCTTCATTAAAAATTAATTAAAAAAAAAAAAAAAATTCTCCAAAATGTACTTATTGTTTTAATGTATACACAATCTTATTTAATCTTAATTATTTAATCAATCTTACACAATCTTAATTATTTAATATAATTTGATGTAGCCAGCAATATCTAACACATTTTTTAATGGTAAATTTCAATTTGTCAATACATGTATAAGTATATATTTGTTTGAAATTCCAACAGCAAAAATCTAAACATTTGCAGTTATCCATTAAAAGTTTACTTTAAAAAAAGGTAACTGATTTCATCTTCATGCAAGATCGCATAAGTAATATAACTATGTTCTCAGAATTAAACTTCCTCTTTACAAGTGTGGCAATCTATCTATCATTTTTCTCATCTCTGTACAAAATATAAAACAAAAATGTTAAAAATGAAGCAGTCATTTTAAGATTCATCAGTTTTCAAAAAAAGCATGCAAAGAAGGTTACATTTTTATTATGAAATTTTTATTTAGATAAGTTAATATATTATTATAACTTAATTATTTTTTTAAAACAATACAGATATTTATTAGTATAAGTAAGTTAACTTTTTAAGCAATTCTTCTTTTACTAACACTGTTATCTTATATAAATATGGTGCCTATTTTCATTATAGTATCATATTTGAATTTCTGCCATTTACTAATGTAAAATTTATAATCAAATAAAATCCTTATTTTTACTTCACTTTTGAGCGGTCAGTTTTAAATTGTGCTTTATGCAAAAAAATAAAGCTTAGTATTATTAGAAAAGAATTATAAGACTTAGCACTTTTGGAGCACTTAAAATCTCAATGTAAGCCGACACTCCCAAGATAGGCTATGAATATGGAGACCTAAATGTTACAAAAGCACTAAGCCTTATAATTCTTTTCTAATAATACTAAGCTTCACTTTTTTGCATAAAGCTCAATTTAAAAATTTATAATCAAGTAAATATAAGTAATGAATTTAAATTTATTTATTTTATTTTTTATTAAATTATTTCTTAAAGAAATATTCATTAGTAAATTACAATATTACTTAAATTTTTAATTTTTCATTTTACCAACATAATTAAAAGTTTGTATTTAAATGACTTGATGTTATTTGAAAAACTCAAGTTTGAATCCAGGTTTTAAATATCAACAAATTGCATTTAACCCCCCCCCCTATAATTCAATAACTTTTAAACAAATAATGTGTTGAATATTGTAATTGTGAAGTATTTCTATCATCATCAACAGCAACAGCAGCCCCTCACAAATATATGGCCATCTCAATTAAAAAAAAAAGTTAATATATTATAAATTAGGTTTATGATTATATAAATCACATGATTACCATTACAGAACATGATATTCTATTATTCTATTTATTTGAAATTATACTTGTCAAGCAGCAAACCTTTCATTTTGAAGGAATTCACTATCTTGATTAATTGCATCTTTCCATTGAATTTAATCTTCAATTATATCTTTTCAATGTAGCAATCAATGTTATATTTCTTTATAGAATATCTATGAATAATATCACATCCAATAAGGTGAACATACTGATAGTTTTATGATCTTGCCACTATATTTTTAAAATTTTACTGAGTATCTTAAATGGAATTTTTCTAATATCTTTTCATTATGTTAATAGGAATCCAAATCTTACTTTCCATACAATAAATTATATAAAAAAAACACCTCTCTATATGAGTAATTGAGCAGAGTAGTTATAACACCATGATAAAATACTCTATTTTTTAACCTGTTAAAATCAGAAGCATATCATAGTTTGATTTGCACTATATAATCTAAATCTATGTTTCAGTTTAAATATTCACCAAGATATTTGAATTGGTTCCATTCTCATGTTGATAATTACCCAAGCTAAACGTTTTTGAAGATTTTCACTTGGTGATAGTACTTGAGTGTTTTTTAACACTAAAGCAAAATCTTTTTTATATGTTGCATTGAAAACCTTAAGTACACTCTTTAGAGATCTTTAAAGGTGGTAAAAGTTGCACAATTATTAGCCTCTGTGAATTCAAAACCCAAGAACGTAAAGATTAATTTTTGCTTTTAATCCATTCATTGAAATCCTAAATATATCATCATCATACAATACTTTTCAAACAATTCCTTTCACTATGTATTTTGATGTCAAATACTTTGATTATAGAAGGTGAGAATCAAGTAGTTTTTGGCTTGATAAATGATTAGGCAGAAAAAAAGGTTACTATATATATATATATAATGGGCAGTAACATGTCAACAACAGGCAAGTGCAGTATAATATATATATATATATATATATATATATATATATATATATATATATATATATATATATGCATACACACACAGAAGAGTTTGTATTTAAGGTTTAATACTTAAACTGCATGTAGTGTTATCCATTAATAGTTTTTGATGATAAGAGAGGCAGAATAAGAATGCTATTATGAAATATATATTAATTCAAATTTCACCTGGCCAAACTGTAGTTGTAAATTTAATTGTTAATATTAGATCTTAAAGGAGTTTTTGCCATCTTTCATGCTTGGGTTATTTGAATTTAATAAAACTTGTAGTAACTACTTTGACTATTAACTTCAGTGTCTAATTTTTATTTATTAATTCCAAATTAACAGTGATTCACGAGTAAACCCAGGTCCTGATTGGAATTACTAACATTTTTTTAAAAAAAATGATTGGGAATAGGTTGTGATTTCATAAATACATACATTTTAAATCAATAAATTATTATTGTTAGTAATAAATTGTCTGTAACATTTCAAACATTGGTTAAAGAAAAGGTTTATTATATGTATTTATTTTTATTAAACATAGCTGAGTGCCTTTCGGCTTGCTTGTGGGATAACTGGGTACCCCAAACCTTTTGACCAATTTATTACAAACAAGAATGAAAAAGATAAAAAACAAGTAGTAATAGTGGTAGTAAAATTAGAGAAATATTATACTATTTTATAAATTTTAAACAACTTTTTTTTACTGAGATCTTGACTTGTCAAACAATTTGAATAATGCCATCCAAAACTTTGTAAGATTCTGATAATCTTTAGTAGTATTTTGATAATCTGCAGTTAGAAATAGTGTTTATAATGTTATAAAGATACTGAATGTCTTTGTTTTGTTTGATACTAGTACTTGATGACTTTAAATTATTACATAGGCATTAAAAATGTTATGGCAATAACAATGAATATTTCATTTTGATATTAACTTGATTGCAGCAAAACTGAATAGTTAGTTTTTGTTTTGTACTAATTAGTGTCTAAATCAAATAATGGAAAAAATACAATTATATGTCTAAAATAAATCTTACAAATATCAAAATCAATTTGAGTTGTTCTATTTAAGCTAAAATTATTATCACTTAATGGTATTGTCATGGCAATATACTGATATTTTTTTTCTCTATAAAAATTATTATCTAATATACATAATGTGGCTATCTTGGTATGCTGTGAATTCAATCATATAACATGGATGAGTTGATAGCAATGGCAATGTTGTTTTGATACTTAAAGAGCAGCAGTAATGTCCCTAAGGTTGGTCAACCAGGTGTATGCTCATAAACCTGGGACCAATTGACTTAAAAGAAATTCACCAATTAGGAAATGCATTTCCAAATTTAAGTATAA
The DNA here is from genome assembly GCA_028023455.1 of Epiperipatus broadwayi. Classification (NCBI taxonomy): domain Eukaryota; kingdom Metazoa; phylum Onychophora; class Udeonychophora; order Euonychophora; family Peripatidae; genus Epiperipatus; species Epiperipatus broadwayi. The sequence continues at coordinate 13,869,417 of JAQFVV010012396.1, forward strand.
CCTTAACAAGTTTATTAATTCCAATAACCACTCCTGAGTCTGAACATAGTTTATCAAAGCTTAAATAATCAAAAACTATATAAGATCTGCAATGGCACAAAAAAGGCTATCCAACCTAATGTTGCTTTGCATAGAAAATAAATTATGTGAAGTCTTAAATTTGAATAAGATAATAGATAAATTTGCTGAAATTAAAGCAAGGAAAATAAAGTTATATTAATTTTGTTTTTATTTTATATTACTATTAATGTGAAATAAGTTAAATAATACTATTTAGATAAGAATAAATGTTGTATATGTTCTTTTCTTGTATTAAAATTTTTATTTATTAATTTACTTTTTTATTTACTGGAGACTCCATTCCATATTTGTGTTCAGGGTCTCAAAATTCAAAGAGCAGCACTGAAAGTCAGTTTCTTTGATGAGGCCAACTTTCTGAATTTACCTGAAATGTTTTTGAAGTTTGCTATATCTGTTTCAGATATTAAATTATATGTTCTGTTGATGACTTAATAATAACAATTTCTATATACAAATATAATTTTTAACAATTTCTATATTCAATATTTCTATCAATCTTTAGAGTATTGCAAGTATTAGTAATTTGTAAATTTTGGTGAAAGTGCACACTTAAATATTGATTTTTTTTTTTTTTTCACATCAATTAGCAAGGAAATAGAATCAACGGAATTTAATTCACTGGTTAATTTAATCAATCCTGCTATAAGTTTAAGCTACCATTGAATTCTGGGTAATGTTTTTTTTTTTAAAAAAAAACAAACCAAAAAAACTTCTTTCTCAACTAAGGCAAGAGCAGTAACTGGATTTTTGATATAGATTACTATAGGAGTTTTTCTCTTTTGTTTATCTAGCTTTTTATTTATAAATTGTAAAATTTAGATCTGTGCTTCAAGAATTTTAATTTTTCTCACTTTTGAAATTATTTCTAATTTAAATATTTGTCAACATGTTTGTGTAATGTTTGAGATGATTTTGTACTTTCAAGGCCACTTAAAAGATTTTTATCAAAATACCTGTTGTGGTGAAATATTTGTCAGTTTTTTCTTTGGCTTGGTGTGATAACTAGATATTTGTTTTGGTGATTTTATAAGCCATATATTTAGTTAGAGGATTTAAGAATTAGGGTGATGTTTAGTTTATTAAATATCTAGTTTAGCCTTATGCATTTAATACACACACACATATATATATACACACATATGTAAGAAGTTAAAAAGAAGCTTAATCTGATGTTTAACTATTTGACTCGCAAAAACCACGTAAATGCATTGACAAGTGACAACAATATTTGCTTTAAACATGATTTTTGCATATAACAGACATCATTTTTACCATATCTATTTTCAATACATTATACAGGCTTAAACCTGCATTTATATATGTAATATATGTGGGGTTCGAACTCAATTTTTCACACGACCCACCACTCTCAGTGCCATCTCATATTGCTGACACACCTGATCACACACATGTTGAAAAGATAAATAATCACTAATATACGTATTTCATGCTAAACGATCATCAGTTGGTCTAGATTACTATTCTCACACACATATATATAATCAGTACTCAGCTTTATATTAAGATAGCCAATCTTTATACTTTAATGGAAAGACTTCAAACTATTCCAACTCACAACTCTTCAGCCTTCCATTTCATTGAAAATCTGATGATGGAACGTTCAAAGCCCTTGTTAGTGCCAAGGTTGTCATCCTACCCATGTTGACATAAATAGTGTGTAAAAGATCTGCACATCCCTCACATATGTATGTATAAATGGATTATTCTCCTGTACATGCGGGGTCAGAATGACTAATATGTCAACATGGGTAGGATGACAACCTTGGCACTAACAAGGGCTTTGAACATTCCATCATCAGATTTTTAATAAAATGGAAGGCTAAAGAGTTGTGAGTTAGAATAGTTTGAAGCCTGTCCATTAAAGTATAAAGATTGGCTATCTTAATATAAAGCTGAGTACTGATTATATATATGTGTGTGAGGATAGTAATCTAGACCAACTGATGATTACTGGTTACTATGAAATACGTATATTGGTGATTATTTATCTTTTCAATGTGTGTGATCAGGTGGGTCAGCAATATGAGATGGCACTGAGAGTGGTGGGTCGTGTGAAAGTCTGAGTTTGAACCCACATATTTATTTTCATAAAAACTCTTTGATTTTTCATATCATTGACTTTTTGACTATTTTGATGTTAATTTTAGTCTATCAAGATTACATGTAATACAGTAAATATTTATATATGCTTATCTAAAAATGTAATACAATATAAATTTTCAAATGATTTTACATACATCTTGTTATCTATATTGTTTATATAGTTTTTTTGTTCATACTATAAAATAAAGTTAAGCTAATTAAAACAGTTAAAATATATCCATAGTTTAATACTTAAAGTATAGCAGATTAAGGCACATGCTTTCCTAACAATCATGATTATACTGACTATATATAAAGAAGTATATTTTATATTTCTGCTATTTAAAAAATCAACTGATTAGTTGTCTCAATTCAGAGCTTATTAGCTATTGGGCTGACTACTCTAACACGTTGCTAAATTCCATAGAATATTCTGTTATTTATGTAAAGGATATCTCATAAATTTGGCATCTTAAATTAATTTGTATTTTTACAGTTCATGATGTCTCTCAGAAAGGATGATTGAATCTAAGTATTTGTAATTGTAGGAAGGTGAATTTAATATATTGCTTTCAGTCTTCATGAGTCATATTAACAATCTTGTTGTAGTATTCATGCAAAATAAATCATGCAAAGAGATCTTTGATGCTATCAATTGCTATTCTTTTTTACTATAATAGATTTACCAAAAAAAAAAAACAAACAAACAGAAAAAACATGATACTTATGTATTAATCCAGTAGTGATGAAAGTCACCCTCACAAACAAATAAAGATCGAATTAAACACATTTACAAGCTTCAAAAAAGGAAATAAATTATTTTTTTTAAGCGAATATTAGATAATATTCTTATCAGAAGAAAGTTGTTAGTCAAAATGTTGGGTTTTACTGCTAATTTTACAATTTAAAGTATGCTGTGATATTATGAAAGAATGCTGGACTAATCGATCATCTGGTGGAAGTTACATGTACATGTGATTTACTGTCCAGCTTTAATTCCTGCCAAGTGAATTTTTTTAAACAACTTTTATTATCCAATGAAATGATTAAAATTTGGGAACTGCCTGCTACCAAGGACAATGTAGTCCATTACTGTCAAAAGGTAACCATAGTCTGGAATAACTATCTGTGAAAACTTTATGCATGTAGCATGTTATCCTAAGAAAAATGTAAAATCCCACAAAAGTAATGACTTACAAGCTTCCGGAAAATGAACATTTTCATGTAAATCAAAGCTATGCTTTTGTTTGCATTTTGCAGGATGAAAAACTTCAGTTTTCCCCAATGATTATAAGAAACAATCTTTTGCTTTTCTTTTTTATAGAAATAAATGTGTATTTCTAAAAGTTTAGTTGTTGCAACATTATTTCTCGCAAAAAAAAAAAAAAGACTTTGTTTACTTCCATTAAATAAAGTTATAAGTCACCCGTTTGTACTAAATAAAGTTACTTGCAATCATTTATCAAAATTGGTGGATTAAGTTTGTCAACAGATCCCTTGTAGGCATTATTTTACAAGATTGCAAGGTTAGAAAGTTATCACCAGAGTAATATGTATGTGACATTTCATCACCTGACTAATATATAAGTACCAAAAAAAATTAATGATTGTCTGCTAAACAGGAGTGTCAAAAAGTAACACCTAGAACTTTTTTAACGTTTAGAAATGGCATAAATTTCAGTTGCTATAAAAATTAAATAAAAATGATTTCAACTTATGATAGGAATTTTGTAAATATGCACAAATATATAGAAAACATTAAATATTTGCGTTAGTGTTTTTGAAATACATATTACCATTTAATCATGGTGTTACTTCTAAATACCTGGATAAAAGTCCATAATTTGCATGTTGATAATATTAGTGGACATACTGAACAAGTAATATAAAGTTTTGTTTTGCCATTTTTTTTTAGGCTTAAGAGACTATTGTGTTCCCGTTAGATGACCAAAGTTTTTACTTATTGTTTTAGCATTTAGCATGGATGTTCGTAGCTGCACAAAATTGTAATAACTTTATATATATAAGTTATGTTTGCTGAATTTGTGTATATATGCAGAAGATTTAAAACATTAAAGAAAAACGAAAACAAATTGATAAAGAACTTTTCTACAGTTTTTGCCGGATAAAATTACATTTTCTATTTCATTATCATTTAATTGTTTTTCTAAGGTGAAAACAGTCTGATAAGAAGAAAAAATAAAGTAGATTTTTGCCTGTGGTAATTTAAAGAAATTCAAGTCTTTTCTGTCTGTGATGCAATTTCTCTTCTGAAAATTGAAATCTTTTAATTATTTTTTTGTTGTTGTTTTCATCTTTTAATTTTCATATCTGGAAAGTTTCCTTGTTATTTTTTTTTATTTTAGTGTAAAGCCAAAACTTGATGTATATCACGAAAATATGCAGATACAGTATAATAAGTTTAGTTGTCTGAAGTCAGATTGAGGTAACTAGGCAATGATTGTGTGATAATTATTGATCATTATCAGTATCATTTTCTTAACATTTGGAATTGCATCACAAACTTTAATGAGCTTTTGCCTTAGTTCAGTAGTGGAATAGTGGACTTGAGAGATAAATACCCATCCATCATGATCAGTTCTATCATGTCCAGTATTTAAAGTCATATATCTATTGTAATTTCTGCATTTTTATTTTATAAACATATTTATCAATTAGATGTAGTTGTACATTTATTTTTTATTTTCTGACCATAGTTGAATCAATTACAAGGTTTTAGATATTGATAGGATTTTAGATTAGTAGACAATCTTGATAAAAGTTGAATATCATGTATAATATATAAAGCTTAAATATATTGATTTTTATTTAAATTCATAGGTTTTATTTCCCTCTTTTCTTCCTAGCGTAAGCTTGTGGCTAAGACCTGTAGAGGTCCCTACCTTCGAATTTTTTCAGATGCTTATTCCTAAAGGTTACAGCTTTAGTAAATATTACTTAAATCTATATTGTTTTTTTTTTATTTAGTTGATGATTTTAACAAAGCTGAAAATATATTGTTCATGCTTTCTAAAGTTTTATAAATAAATATTTTAAAAAATTGCAGAAAAAGAAAATACATTTTTGAACTGTGATATTGTTTTCTTAATGTTTTCTTAGCTGATTAGTTTTATTTATTTTGATTGCTTAATAAAATAATCAAGATTTCCATATTTCTAGTAATCAATTTGTGATATAATGTTTATGATTAATTTGGGAAAAATGGATGAAAGAAACTGTCATCATGAATGGATATAAAATACATAAAATGCAAAAAAAAATTTTTTTTCAATTGTTAAATAAATACATTTGTGTTTTGCAAAGAATAATAGTATTTTCATATTATGCTTGCCATCTGCAATTATATTTGCAGAACTAAAAAATTTATTCACTGTACAAAATACATATATATGTGTGTGAGTATATATGTGATATATTTAATGGGTGACTTAGGTATCAAATTATAGTGGTTAGAAGCCAATTTATCTAGAGCTTTACTTTTTTTTTATTAAGATGTTAAAATTACATTATACAAATCTGATCTGCATTTTAATTCTATCTATATAATATTTGTAGAGTCATATATATGAGTTATTTATAGACTTTAATTCAGATTTTTAGTAATAATTAAAGAACTTGCCCTATCGGTGTATATTTCTGTCTGAATGTACACATTGTCTATGTATGTTTCTGTCTCTATGTACACATTTTTAAATTTTGTTTCAGCTGGGATTTTTTTAGTTTTAACCATTTTTTGTTTTTAATAAAAAGAGGTTGATAAGATATAAGATTTAATAAATAAAAATTCTTTTTATTCAGGAGTTTCTGCATCATGTCTATATTCTTATTTTAATCTTTTTCATACCTTATTATTAAATTATCATTTTTGTGAGATGTTTTTATAGTTTGTAACTAAAAAGTAAAAAATAAAATATTATATATAAAAAAGTTTTTTTTTAAATAATGTTTTAATATAAACAGTACTAATCCACTAAAAAGAACAAAAACAACAAAGTTATCCAACTAAAAAATAGAAAAAATTGAATCTCAGCTAATTTGCCATTTTTAAAAAATATCAGAGATCTTAAAAATTTAGACTTGTTATAAAACAATTGGAAATTTCAGGAATATTGTTGTTACATAAAAGCATTTAAGACCTTTTTGATTTTATGATTTATTTGAGCCTCAAAAGTCTTTTTGAAATGATAATATTCCTGCAATGTCCAATTGTTTTAGAACAAGTCTAGATTCTTAAGACCTCTGATATTTTCCAAGAATGGCAAATTAATCAAGATTCAGTTTTTTCCTACTTTTTAGTCAGATTACTTTATTTTTCTACATTTTAGTTGACTAATACTGTTTACATAAAAGCATTATTTAAAAAGACTTTTTTTACATATTATTTTATTTTAATTAAAGAAAAAAAAGTTGTTTAAAATTAATTTTTCATAAGAAAGATAATTACTATTAATCTATTTGCTTCAGTCTTGTAGTGTTCCAAGAGATTTTTTCACTTGAATAAACTACTTACAAAAATTACTGTATATTTGATAATCTTTTACTGAAATTATTCTTAGATAAACTTTTCCAATTGGGTGTAAAGCAAGCATCTTATTTTTTCACTTATACTATGCTCATTTAGTTTTTAATTTTAGTATCATTTTTATAAAAAGATTTTGGTCTTTTGTATGTTAAGCTTAGGATATATATATATATATATATATATATCCTATAGCTTAACATAAATAAAGATATAAATATATATATATATATATATATATATATATATAAACATCCATATATATATATATATATATATATATGGATGTTTTCATTCTGCAGAATGAATGTTTGTGTAAATGATAAATATTTTTTCAATACATATATACAATTATGGCAGACAAAAATAAATCATAGCCCTTATTTCCAGGAGGCTGTAAAGTCACCAACCAAGGCAGTAGTTGGTGGCTGAAAGTGTAGGGTGCTAAGAATCCCCTGATTGTGGACCCAGGCCACCATTTGATGATAACTCTTTATTTAGGTACTTACAACTGCAGATCACTTTCAAATGAAGAAAGATTGCAAGAATTAGAAGAAGAACTGTCTTATATTAAATGGGACATTATTGGACTTTGTGAAGTTAAAAGAAAAAGTGAAGAAACAATTGATTTAAAAAGTGGACATGTACTCTATTATAAAGGCACTAATATTGGAAATACAAGTGGAGTAGGATTCATTATAAATAAAAAGTGGAAGAACAACATTGTGGAGATTGATGGTGTATTAGACAAAGTGGTAAGATTAGTTATACAACTTAATCGCAGATAGCAATAAGATAATTCAGGTTTATGCCCCAACAAGTTCTCATAGTGATGAAGTAGTAAAAGATTTTTATATGGATGTACAAAAGGCCTTTGATCAGAGTAAACAACATTTTAAAATTGCTATGGGAGACTTTAATGCTAGAATTGGTAAACAAATGAAAAATGAAATTGCTGTAGGTAATTTTGGTTATGGTAATAGAAATGAGAGAGGACATAGATTTGTGGAATTTGCAGAAAAATAAAAACTTTATATTATGAATTCTTTTTTTGAGAAAAGTGTTAAAAGGAAATGGACATGGAAGCATCCAAATGAAGGTACAGCAGAATTGGATTATATTTTGACTAACAGAAAATACATATTTCAAGATTGTAATGTTCTTAATAAATTTAACACAGGAAGTGATCATCGATTAGTAAGATGTAAGATACATGTTAATGCAAAACTAGAAAGACAAAAATTATTAAGAAAATCTATATTTACCATTGATATTCCTAATCATCAGAAACATTCTAATGAATTTAAATTAGAACTTACAAATCAATTTCAAGTATTAGTAGATTTTGAACATGATTCAGATATGAATGAAATTAATATGAAAATAACTGATATACTTTTAAAAACTGCAACAAAGATAGCTGGTAGAAAAAAGCAGCAATTTACCAATAAAATTTCTACTGAGACTAGAGAATTTATGTAGAAAAGAAGGAATATGAAGATATACAAAAATAATGCATTAAAAAGGATTGAATATCTCGAATTTTGTAAAATGGTGCAGAAAATAGTTGAAAATGATATAAGAAAGTATAACTGTGAACTAGCAAGGAACGCTGTAGAAGAAAATAAAAGTCTCAAGAATGTAAAACAATGATTTTGGTCTTGGTAGGGAATTTATATCTGTAATAAGAAAAAAAGATGGAATTATTACTAAAAAGAGAGATGACATCATGAAATGGGTAGAAGACTTTTATCAAGAATTATATAGTAATAAAGAACAAGTACCTCCTATATCTATTACATCTTCTGAATTTCCCAGAATTTTAAATGAAGAAGTGAGATGTGCAATTAAATGTATTAAGAAAGTAATGGCTCCAGGAATTATAATTGATATATTAAAAGAAGCAGGTGAAGAAATAGATTTTTTTTTAGCAAAGTTATATACCAAATGTCTAAATGATAAATATGTACTAGATGATTGGAAGAATGCAGTAATAATATTAATATTTAAAAAAGGTGATAATGAAGATATTAAAAATTACAGACCTATCAGCCTTTTTTCAGTTTTATACAAATTTTTTACCAAGATAATTACAACTAGTCTACAGAGAACATTGGATTTTCACCAACCAAGAGAACAAGCTGGATTTAAAAGTGGTTTTAGTATAGTAGATCATATCCAGATATTGAGAAAAGTTATAGAAAGGACAAATGAATATGAGTTGCCATTATGTTTTGGATTTGTAGATTATGAAAAGGCATTTGATTCTATAAACATTTCTTCAGTGATTAAAGCATTGGATCATCAAGGTATAGATCCAAGATATTGTCATATTTTAAAGAATATTTATAAAAATGCAACAGCAACAATTAGATTACATAATGATACTGGGAAGGTCAACATTGAGAAGGGTGTAAGACAAGGTGACCCCATATCTTCAAAACTTTTTACAGCAGTGCTGCAAGAAGTATTTTGTGGATTAAAATGGGAAACTAAAGGAGTGAAAGTAAATGGAGATTATTTAAATCATTTAGATTTTGCAGATGATGTAGTTGTTTTTACGAATAATGCTTCAGAGCTGCAGGAAATGTTGCAGGAGTTATCAGATGAAAGTAGAAAAGTAGGACTAAAGATAAATGTTAAAAAGACTAAAGTAATGTTTAATCGATTTACTCAAAATATGAAAATAAAGATTGGTTATGATGAATTAGAAGACTTTAACAGTTACAAATACCTTGGTCAGATTATTAATACAGATGAAAACATAATGGATGAAATTAATCATAGAATTAAACTTAGTTGGAGTGCTTTTGGTAGAAATAACTTGATACTAAAAGGAAATATGCCTATGTGTTTGAAAAGGAAGGTTTTTAACAAATGTGTTTTACCAGTTCTTACTTATGGATCTGAGACATGGACACTTAATAGAAGAGCAATACAGAGACTCCAGACCACTCAAGGAAGTTTGGAGAGATGCATGCTGAGATTAACAAGAAGAGATCGAAAATGCAATGTATGGGTAAGAGAACAAACAGGTGTTACTGATCTCATTGAAAAAAGTAAAAGATTGAAGTGGAGTTGGGCTGGAAATATTGCTAGAAGAGATGATAATAAATGGACAATTGAAGTCTTAAACTGGATTCCAAGATATTGTAAAAGACCCAGAAAGAGACCACTTGTGAGATGGATGGACGAGATGAGAAAGTGTGCAGGGGTGATGTGGAGAAGAGAAGCTAAAGATCAGAGAAGATGGATTGAACTTGGAGAAACCATCATCCTGCAGTGAATTGATAATGGTTGATGATGATGATGGATGTTTTCAATCTTTTCTGGCTAAAGTGAAATAAGTCCTCACTATACATATCAGTTTTCCCATTATAATATATGAGTGTTTAATTACATTAAACTGATAAAGTCTTTATGCTAGATATCTTTATATTACTTTGATTTTGAATCCTAATTTTTCTGATTTTAGTGATGTGTTTTACAACATTATGCTGCAAAATAGGATCTACATTGAGTTTATAAGTTGGAATTGAGGCTGATATATATTTATTGCTCTTTATAAGCATTTGACTTTTTAAACATTCATATTTAATTGCAAAAAATGTGGTTAAATAAATTAATATATGTGTATGTCAACATTTTTTATATACATAAATATTTTATTTTGTTTTATATAATAACTTTTTCCCCTAAAATTTTATTATTGTAATTTTATTATCTAAATAAATATAAATAAACATTAAATTAAATTACTGAGAAATGAAATGTAATGAGAACAATAATTCAAAAGAATTAATGTTAGGAATCAACATTATATATATATTATTTTTGCAAGAAAAAGTAATTTGCTGTTCATTTTCAGTTATATTGTTTGTTCAGAGCTAGTTATTTATGATACTGATCATAATTTTTATATAGATTGCTTCAAATAAGTGATTGTATACTACACAGTTAACTCATCATATTTGTATTGAGAATGAATTTTATTGCAATATATTATGATATGGTCAATTTGTGATTTAGTTTAATTGATTTTAAATGAATAATATTTTTACAAAAATCTTTTATTTTTGATATATATATATATATGACTTTGAATTGATAAAAAATCAAGTCATATTCTATATATATATTTACAAAAATATATATATATATATATATATATATATATGACTTTGCTTTGTGAATATAAGGTGATTCAAATGAAGCCATAAGAATATCTTAATTGATCTGATATTTGCCCTTATAGTTGTCATTTTAATCTCTTATTCATATAAGCTCTTGATCAGCAGATGAAGTTGGATTTATTTTTCATCTGTAACATGGATGACATTGATGTTAGCAATATTGCATTAATATAGCTAATGCTTGAAAGTTTATCATTGTTTTATATTTAGCACTGCTGTGAATATATATATATATATTCGTTATAAAAGTTAAATACTGCCTAACACTATAGTAGTAATTATAAATAAAATAGAAATTCATATAACATTACAATTATAGCTAAAAACCAAAATTTTACTAAAATTCTTCCACAACCATGATTTCATCTATTAACAAATAGACCTTTTCAAGTGAAATTATACAATATATATATATACTTATATTTAAATATAAGTCTAGTATATGTATTTGAGTTGGTGAGTGCTGATTTAGCATGAAATGTGTATATTGGGGATCATTTATCTTTTTCACATATATGTAGTTATATGTATCAGATGGAGTGGATGATTGATGGTAGCATGAAAGTCTGAGTTCTTATCTCCCCTTATAACATATATATACATCATTAACAGCCAGTCAACTAGACAATCCTAATATCAATCAAAATCAACAATTTCAAACTGTTGTCATGGCAACTTCCTTTTAACAAAAGGTGGTTGCCTTGACAAAAGTTTGAAATTGTTGATTGTTATTGGAATTGTTTAAGTGTTGACTGACTTTTAATGATTACCTACAAATCCATTTAATCTTTAGCATTATTACACTTATATATATATGTTGTATGTTTATTTGAATTTTCATGAAAAGATCTATTTGATAATAGATGACACCATGGTTGCAGAAGAATTTTAGTAAAATTTTGGGCTTTAGCTAGTATTGTAATGTTATATTAATTTCTATTTTATATTAGTTGTAATAAATAATAAAAAATCATTTATAACAGCTATATAAATATATATATTTATAATAATAATAATAATAATAATAATAATAATAATAATAATAATAATAATATTATTATTATTATTATTATACATAAAAAGCCTTTTTTGACAGCTGGTTTTGTGTATTTTTCAAATGTTAAGCATCTATTTTAATGTTAACCAATTATAGCATATAGAACACCATCTGGAGCATAAAAGACATTGATGTTAAAAGATATTGCATTAATATAGTCAGCATTTGGAAATTCTTTGGCTTCATTGTGGCTGCTGTTGCTTATGTTATAATTATTCTAATGTATCTTTTAAGAATATAAATATTAGAGATTTACATAACATTCCCTATTTTAAATAAATTTTTTAATGTTGCCCATCATTGCCTATAATATAAATCAAGAATTTAGACATTCTTTAGACATGTTTTTACATCTAACAAATCAATAGTTTACTTGTAAAAAACAAGTCCAGAAGATTTTGAGTAGTTTTTTTTCTTACAATATTGTAGTTATTAGTAAATATTTAAAATTTGTACTATAATGTACAGTATGTATTCATTATTGATTACATATTTATAAATGAAAGTATATATTAGACTATTATCATCTAGTGCATATATTATTGATATTTTCATCATTTTAACTACAATGTTACAGTAAAATAAATTCAAAATTGCTTTTGTCTATGGTCATTCATGATGTTCAAAGTTTAAGAAATTGAATTAAATGCACCTGTCAATGATAATAATAAAATAATTATATGACTAGTTGCTTGGGAGGTTACATGAAATTCATGCATATAAAGCCATATTTGTGCTGTGATCCATGCAACTTATAATTCAAAATGGCTGTGAGCACATACTAAATCAGTACCACTTGTATTCTATGGTCCACCACTCTATCACTGCTTTAAACAATGCAAGTGTCAATAGTAATGATCAAATGTTTTTACTTTATTATATTATTGATTTTTTTTCTGGCAGAAAATATTATATATTATTGTTGAAATTTGCCTATATAGAATTAGCATAAACATAGAACTTATGCAATTTACAAAGCTGGATTTAGTTTTTATATAAATATTATGATTTGGAAATATTTTTCAATTTAAGGGAGTTTGATATATGTACATTCACGGTTCTAAATTTTCATAGTAAACAAACTATCTGTATTTTTTTAAAAAATCTTTAGTATTTACGTTTTAACAGTGCAATGTTTTTTACATATATTGTTCTACACATTCAAACATGCGATCATATAAAAAGTTTTATTTATTGTTAATTTCAGTAGAATTTTAACAAACATTTTCAGCTGTGTTATCTTTTTTTGTTGTAAATTAAATAGTATATAAATGTAAAAATTCTAGAGAGAAAATATTTTTCCAGATTGCACAGATTTGTATTAACAATAAAGCTAAATGGAACGTTACATGAGCAGTATTTAGCAAAGAAAATATTTTTCTTATACAGCAACTAAATTTCATTATATTTTTTATATGATTTGAAATTCGTATATAAATATTTTTAAAAAATAATCAAATCTCTCTTTTTTTCAATTAAAAGAAAACATTTCCTTGTCATTATAAGAAAATTTAATTATGTAGTACAAGTATTGAAAAATCAATAAACTTTTACGATTTGTCGATTTGAAGAAACACACACATACATATATAAGTAAAAATATAATTTATGTTATTAGAAAATTTCTTGGCACGTTTATATCCTGCTTTTTAAAAAAATGAATGCAGATTAGTTATATTTAAACGTAATGCCAATAATGTTTTAAAATTTATAAAACGCCACATACCGTGAAATTAGTGAAATGTTACTACAAATGTTTTATTTATAAATATGCTGATTTATCTTGTTTTAAGACTTCATTATGAAAATTTAGTTATAGGACTATTTGGTTTTAAGTCTAACATATCTTACATTTGATAAATATGTATTTATGAAGTACATTGTCTATATCAAGCTTTTTATTGTAACTATAATGTGGACTGTCTATAACAAGCTTTTTATTGTAACTATAATGTGGACTTCAAAATACAGCACAATATGTTCATACAATTACAATGTACAATCACTTTGTGTGGATTATATTCTATCACAATTGTTTTTATACTTAGCATGTAATATGTTAATTCTTATAATTAGAAATAATGGTCACATTATTTTAAAAAAAAACAAGTCATTTATTATAGATAAAATGTAATATATAATATATATTGTTATATGTTAAACATGTATTGTACAAATAGCTTGTTTTGATATAGCTATTTTACATTCACTATATGATTTTTATTGTAATTTCACTGGATATATTTTGGATAAACCTAACCTTAGTTATAACTTTCTTTAAAGGAATTATATCTTATAGTGAATCTTATTTTATTTTCATACACATTTCTATATATGTCTTACAAATTTCTGCCATTTATTTAGTAAACTCTCATGTTTGCTATAACTTTAAATTCAAAATTTGTTATTTAATTATTATAGAATTTCTTAAAAATAAAATTGTACGCAAATTTGGGGCAGCTAATGTATATGTATATTTTTCTATGTGTTTTAATAGAATCATATCAATGCATTTAGAGTAAAAGACTGTAATTTTATTACTGTTGTTAAAAATATATATAAACCAGGAAATTTTCTCTTATTCTTTCTTTACTTCAATTTTTATGTGAATGTTAAACATAATATTATCCATGACTTAATCTCAAATAATTTTATTATTTTTTTAAATTGCTGTCTTTAAAAACTGTAAAAATACACACATGAAATGTTAGAAAAATGAACAAATAAGGGGAAATCCTAAATTTATTATCAGAAAATAAAATGGAAAGACTGAATGCTGTAGGATTCTGTAAGAGACAAAAAGATAGATTGTGATAAAAAGAATGAAAAGGCATGAGTATTTCATTCTGTAAATAGCAATAAGTAGAATGTAGATATTGTCTTAAATATAAGAATAAAAGTTTTATTATTAATATTTCTATAAACTGTAGTTAATTGGTAGATAAACTTAAAACTATTTCAAGATAGCTAATGATGATTCATGTGTAGAGATTATGTTGTAATGATATCAAGAAAAAGGTAGAAGTTATGTCTGAAGAAATTGTAAAAATGATATAAAGGTAGTTGTAAAATGGTAATAAGCAATTGGGATGATGTGTAGAGATAGGGGAATGTGGATAAAGTTGTAAACATTATGATTTAAGATAAATAATAAAGTTTATTGCTAATAACTTTCATTTATATTTTATTGTTCATACTAATATATGCATTAATATCTCCAAAATATAAAACTCAGTATTTTGATGGCATTAATACAATGATACTATTCAATAAGGTATAAAAGCTTTTTTTTTTCTGAATAATATTAAAATTATACAATCCTTATTAATTTACAAATGAAAATTATCCATTCAGCCTTCTTATTTCAAAACCAATCTATTTACTAATAAATAATATACATGTATATCTAAAGTTTTCTTAGATATATTCATTTTGAAATTTACTTTTATTTTATGATGAATGATATAATTTTTACATTTATTGCACCATTATTTGAAAAACAAAAAAATAAATATAAATATGTTTAGACAATGTATATAAATCTTGATAAAAATATATATAATATGGTCAAAGCAGTGGTAAATGTAAAAATTTTATGATTCATCATAAAGTGAAAAGATAAATTATTTAGAAAGGGAAATTTTTGATTTATTTTTTATTCTTCTCAGAACTTTCTAAATCCCATAGTGAAGCATATACATTGATATAAATGGAACTGATACCATTGTTTAAAATAATTATAAATATTATTAGTTTTACTTGAAAAATTTAAGAATTCCTATAATGGAAAATATTATGTTAGACTTAAGAGTTAATTCTTGTAGTCTTTTTCTTTCTTTGTGAAATGCCTTCCAATCTTTTACTTGTTCAATTAAACTATCTCTCTAAGATGAGTTTTATTAAAAGCAACTATATATCTCTTAAACCATAACAATTTTTAATAACAACACTACATAATGTTCAGAACTTAAAGTTCAAATGAAATCAAGTTTATAATCTCATTTGCCTGTATTTTAAAAAAAAATGTTTAGTTCTTTTTAATTATTACTACTTTCTATTTTTTCATCATTAGTATGACTAACAAACTAGACATTTTATTACTTTGATGCCATCCAATAAAAATATTGATTTGGCTGGATTTTGTGACATATATTTTTTTTAGATTATTCCTCAATTGTAAGAGGCAGAAATTCTTAAATAAGATTTCCTATTACTTTCAGAGTGAAACTCCTGACTCATATCTAAGTCACTCATTGTTAATTGTACTGTTCATGTAAGATTACAGGTACAGATTAGTTGCCAATCCAATAAATTTATTTCTATTATAGTTTATTCAATACTGAAAGCTTTTATCACCTTACATAATAAATGCAAAATTTCTTCATATAAATAAAGAATGGAAATTATAACAAGATGTATTTAATATCTGGATTCTGTACCATCCTAAGTAAACAAAGAAAGGAGAATGAAAAAAATAAACAAAGAAAGGTCACAAATGACTGCCTATATTAAAATGTGTCTAGATTTTGGTGAATCAAAATCATATTCTATAAGGCAGTAGAAGTTAGTCTTGATCATCATATTTGAAAATCTGTATGGTTTGATGCAATGATAGAGCGGAAAGTTCTGAAATTAGTGATCCATAGATCACAGCCAAACTATTATTTCCAGTGCTCAAACTTCTTATGAACTTCTGTGCAATAAATAATACTTATCGTTTATTATAATTGAAGATCATTTAATTTTTTTCTAACTGTAAACTTATTCTGTTGTCTGAGTTTAGTATATATATATATATTGAAATGTAAGGAAAATGATATGAGTATGAAGTTTAAATGAATAGAAATCTGAAATAGAGTGAAAAATTATGCATACATTTAGTTTAATAAAGGCATTGTGAAATCCAGATGTCAATTCACCATTAATAAATAGGATAATGATGATGATCAAATAATTCATTCTTATTTGTAAAGATCATACTTAAATACTTCTAAAAGAAATATGAGTTATATTTCCTAATCAGTATCAGTTTACAAAGGTCAGTTTAAGAGACTCAGCATCAAATAGTTTTATTTACAATTAGGATATATCAAATATATTTATAGACTGCCACATCCTTTTACAAAAAACTACATATGATGAAAAACTATCTCGTATTAAATATATAATTTTATACTTTAACATACTGACATAATTCCCAACCAAGAGTAAAAGTATACCCAGGAATATAAATAAGCTATTTAGGAATGGATACTAAATTTATTTTTAAATAACTGAAACAAATATTTTATTAAAACAGTTTTGATATAGAATTTTTTTCTTTTTTTTCAACAGTACAGGCTTTTTCATACCTACACTCCAATATGTAATATATAAGGTGTTTGAACTCAGACTTTCACATAACCCTCAACTATCCATGCTATCTCTTACTGCTGACACACTTGATCACACACATGTCAAAAAGATAAATAATCACCAATATACGTATTTCATGTTAAACAAGCACTCATCAATTTGGTACAGATTATCATCTTCACACATATATCCAATCAGTGCTCAGCTTATATTAAGATAGCCAATCTTCATACTTTAATGGCCCACCCCACAACTCTTCAGCCATCCATTTCATTAAAAATCTGATGATGGAATGCTCAAAGCCCAGATTGGTGCCAACCTTCTCATTCTATCCATACTGGCCATAGGTCACTCTGACCCTTCATGTACAGGATATAATCCATTTATATACATATGAGGGATGGGAAGACATTACAGCACTATATAATCCATTTACATACATATATGAGGGGTGGGAAAACCTTACAACACTATATTTGCTGAGCGTTGATTGTATATATGTATGGAGATGATAATCTGGACCAACTGATGAGTGTTGGTTTAGCACAAAATATGGATATTGGTGATTATTTATTTTTTCAACATGTGTGTGATCAAGTGTGTCAGAAGTATGAGATAGCATGGATAGTTGAGAGTCGTGTGAAAGTCTGAATTAAAATAGTTTTGATAAATGAAAAAAAAAATCTTATTGTTATATGACACACAGGAATAATAAAAATAAATCCATGGATTCATATGTGGGCATGCTTTTTTAAATAAAAAACCAAAAGTTATTTATAATTGCTTTTATATATCTTGCTAACACTCACAAATAACGTTACTATCAAATAAATATAAAACTATTTTTTTTAAATAGGGGAGGGGTACTATAGGTCTAAATACTTTTATGATAATATATATCAAAGATCTTACCATGGATTTAATAAATTCATTAGCTTATTGTCAGATTCCTTTCTTTTTTCTATTTTTTAATTTCTTAATCTTCAAGTTTAAGTTGTTTTTTTTTTTTAATTTCTTATGATATATATTTTTTTACTTCAAAAATCTAGGACAATTTTACAGCAGCAAGAACAAAATTCTATCAGGACATCATTTTTGGTTAGTATTAATTCTGAAGCATGGCATGACTTCTTTTCATTGTTAGAGATTACATTTCAAAAAGCTTAGACTGAATTCTGCTCCTCCATCTTGCTACTGAAAGTCATTTTCATAGAGAAGTTTTTCATAGTGGCTAGAAGAAATTAGTATTTAAAGTACTTCTAGGTATATCATTTTTTTATATAGGCAATTATCCAAACTGCAATAATTTGTGGTAATTGCACTTGGTTCTCTTTATTCATAATACAGGCTTTGCATAGCACTACGGTTTCATGAACTATCTAGCTATATATTAGAATGAATCTGTCTCTAAACCTGTGAAAGAATAAAGGTGTTGATATGAATAAAAGTCTCTCTGGATGAAGCTCTCTCAAAGGTGATTCTATCTTTTGAAGTGAAAGAATTATTCAGAATGAATTATTTTAACTTTTTTAGTCTTACCAATGACTGTAAAAGATATGTTGTTTCCTCTATATTAAGCCTCCCTCCACTTTTTTTGCTTATCTAATATTGCTCTCTTTACAGATTGGTTTTCAGTTTTTTAGTGCTAATCTCTTAATTACAAAATCTTAATCAAGTATAATTAATTACTTTATATATATATAAAAACTAACTGTGCATTTTATTTTTATTTTATGTAACTAAATATAAAGTGAACTTTTCATAAAGTATCTTTAGATCTTTTTTTTTTTTTTGGAAAAAAAACATCAACAGAACTTTTTATATTTATTTATAAATTCTAAATTTTAAAATTTTTATTTTACTTTTTCAAATCTAGATTTATTTAGTTTATCCAAAAATACAAACATTTTACACATAACATATTCGTAAATTATGGAAATAAAAATAAAATCAGTTTTGAATATCCCAAAATCTTAAATACATTTATTAAATATTATAGGTTTTGCATATAATAATTACATATTCATTAATTTTATAGAATTTTTATCGTCACATATATTTTATTTTGGTCTAAGTTCTCAAATCTATTTTATTTGATTATTTATTTAGCATGAAATACTTATATTGGTGACTAATTATCTTTTCAACATGTGTGTGATCAGGTGGATCAGCAATATGAGATGGCACTGAGGGTAGTGGGGCGTGTAAAAGTCTGAGATCGAATCCCGCATATATTACATATATAAATGCAGGTTTAAGCCTGTGCAATGTATTAATTATTTATTATAAAATTTTTATCTACTTTAAACTCTACTGAACTCTGTGATTTTGAGGGAATTCAACACTGGATGAACTCATATAAATAGAATATTAATATTAACATACATTTACACACATGCGCGCGCACACACATATATCTATATATCAGAATTGTAAATATGTACTCAAGAGAAGTAACATTAATTTATATTCATTTTCAAACAGGAATTCATAAACATTGATCAATCTATTTTTTGCAGTAATCTCAGGCTAAAGCTTAAAATTACATCAGTATTTTTTACTGATCATAATATGATTGAAATAAGTATAACATTAACTGTTATAAATTCAATACATATGCTCAAAACAATATATTCAATTTACTATTGACTACTGTTGTTTTGTCAAAAATTATTATTAATGAATTCAATTTAAAAGTGTCAATTAAGATATATCCAATAATCAAATTAATGAGATTTTTTAATCCACCAATCAAATCATTCAGGAAAGATCATCAAATCATATTCCACCAAACCATAGCACCCACATGATGAAGTGCATTTGTGCCCACACAACATCACATATCAATGTGACCACAGTAAAAATTGATTTTAAACATGATTTAACCTTATTTTAATTATCTAGATAATCAGATATCTAATATTATTTCAAAAAATCCAGTTCTTATGTATTAACTAATAAATTTATATAAAAAATAGATCGGCAGTAACAAAAACTTCTTAAGACTCTCACTAATATTTCAGATTACAAAAGGCATTGCCCAAGGATCTCTTTGCTGCATTTGATATCACACTGATTTAGTTTTAAAAAAAGTTAGTGGTTTTACTACTAGAATCTTGGTTCCATATCTAGGAATAGATATAAATATGCATGCCTATGTCAATGATATTGTGATAATTACCAAAGAATTCCAACTTTTTTATTATTGAAAAATTACTTTAAAAAATTTTCAAGAATAAATTAATCATTTGTATTAGGAGATAAATCTCAACAAGAAAAGATATTCCATTAACATTTACAAATATTCCAATTAAATTCCTCGATATTCCAATATGTGTTTCAATGACCAAAACCAATTTAAGAATTAATAATTTAATCACTAATATATTTTTGACTAAATTATTAAATGTCATATGAGAACAAAAATTAAAATAGTTAACTCCATTTTCAAAAGCTTCTTGGCATACTATGCACCTTGAAATGATATAATTAATATAACAGTAGTGCATATCAATAAATATATAAATAATTATTTATGAGAACAGCATTAAAATTTTTATTCACACAATATTTTTAAAAGATCAACTAGAAGTAATGGCCATACATTAGGTTGGAGTTAAGTTAATTTTTGTTAATTTATAAAAACTAAGCCTTTTTTGACAGAATATATACTATCATCTATCTGATTTGGTAAAATTGGGAAAAACATCATACTTTGTGAAATGGAAAACCTATTTAAATGTAAGAGATCAGATGAACAGATTTAATATAACTCAACTGTCATGTGAAGATATATCAATGATAACATTCTGATGTCAATTGGAAATTCATTTATCTATAAAATGTTAAAAGTACATTATTGAGTGAATCGTTAATTAATACAAACATCAAATTTCTGTATGGTATTTTTTCAAGTACCATACTTCTCAATAGGACATAGTTTGTAACCTATGCGATGTGATGAAGAAACTTTTTTACATATTATTAATTACTGCCCCCTTTTCAATAACTTAAGATCAAATTTAATCCTCTCCAATAACTAATTATATAGGTGAGAACAAGTCAATAAGAACTTATTTATTACTTCTAAGATTTATGTAAGTAGAGGGATTTGAACTCAAGATTTTTCAGTCTGTTCATACATCACTCCATTCCAAGCAATTGATACTTAGCAACACATGTTAAAATGATACATGATCTCTAAAATATGCATTTCATACAGAAGCAGTACTCATCAGTTGGGACAGATCGCAATCTCCCATATATATATATATATATATATATATATATATATATATATATATATATATATATATATATATATATATATATATATACAACCAGTGTTCAGTTTATATTAGGATAGCAATTCCTCAAACTTTAGTGAACAGACTTCAATATTTTCACCCAACTATTCAACCATCCATTCCATTGAAAACCCAATGATAGACTGCTCAAAGTTCTTATTGGATTTAATATTGTAGTCTGCATGCAATATGTATATTGAGAGTCATGTATCTTATAAATATGTGTGTGAGCATAGGTATTGTTTTTTTGAGATGAAATGGGGAATGAATAGATTGAAAAATCCTGAGTTCAAATCCTTCTCTTTACATATATGAAACATTCAGTATATGCAAGTTACATATTGCCTTAGAATTACATATGGCTATTAAGTTGTAAAGCAATTTTCCAAAGCAAACATTATTATTCTATTCAAAAACTGTATCAATACTATTGAAAGCAATATTATAGAAATTTAAAATACCTACCATAAAGTTAAGATTTATAATGTGAGCACAGTGATTATTTGATTTGTAGAATCTACTGTGACCTAATGAAATGTAAATGCACAACCATCGAATATTTTAGAGCTTATATTGAAATTCCATTAAGACAAATAATAATTAGCCTAATATATCAATGTCTCTTCTTAATGCAACATGTTGTGTTTTGGTTTTAAATGTGAAGCATATTTTATTATATATAGTAAACTAATTTTTAAAGTAAAATGATGCACAGTCAAGCTGTTTAAACATATACACTTATAAAGTAATATATATATATATATTTAAACATATACACTTATAAAGTAATATATATATATATATAAACTGAGCAATGATTGTATATATGTGTGAGAGATGGTGATCTGGGCCAACTGATGAGTGCTGGTTCAGCACCAAATATGTATATTAGAGATCATTTATTTATTTCAGGATGTATGCAGTCATGTGTATTAGTTGTATAAGATAAATTGGATAGATGTAGGGAGTTTGAAAGTTCGAGTTCAAGGCCCTTATAATTACATTAAGTTTAGTATATACAATAAACATACATTTAAATATTAAATATATAAACATGTATATCATCTTCGAGATTTTCACTTATGATTCTATCGCTTAAATCATCTCTTTTCCCTCCAATTGTCTCGATTCTAATAAACTGAGAAAACACTTTTCGAGAATGATTTTAATATATATATATTCTCTTCTGATTTTTTTTCTTTTCTAAAAATAATACTTCACGACTACAATGGATTATCTTTATTACTGTGATTTCAGTCTACATTTTAGTTTTATTCTTTAACTGAAAAAGCTCTATAGTCATTTTTCTATTGACAAAATTCTGAAGTCTTTGCTACGCATCATTAATAGAAGCCATTTTTGTAAAAATATATAACATCTATACAATAGTACAGGAAATGTTTTTACCCTAATGAAATGTTTTTCTTTTTTAAATCTATTTAATGATATTCTGTCCTTAAAAAAAGATTAAAAAAAAGATATAGTTATGCACAAAAATGGCATATGTATATTATGAAATATGTATATATTCAGGTAAATATGAGTTTCATGGTATGATGATTGTGCACCTGCTATAATAACCAGATTTGGTGATTTAAATCTGCACAAAGTAAAATTTTGAAAATTTTCATATGTATCAATAAAACTGGATTTATTGTCGTAGGTATCTCACCCACATATATTCCAATTAATAATTCAGTATAAGGTTAGTAAATAGATATCTAGCTATTTTTAATTAGAGGATACTTGGCATTTTGAAAGCTTGACGACTAATTACTTTATTTCATGGTATTTTTATAGGAATTACCAGAAAGATATTTGCCCTGAATTTTACGTTTCATCTGAATACTATATATTATAGTTTACTCATTAAAGATGGAAAAAAAAACCCTAAAACTATTATGCAAAAATATATTTATTAAAAAAAAAAATTTGAACTAATTAATCAAAAAATATTTATCATCTGAGAATGAGCTCTTTTCTATATTTAGCAATATAAATTTTGCCTAAATTTTTAACTTGAGAAAAACTAAATTCTTTATAATAAAATGAAGAGTAAAAAATAATTTATTTCTCCTGTCTCAAAAAAATAAATAAATAATTTTTTATTTACAATGGATTTTAATAGAGATTTTTCATAATTCTTAAAATCACGCAAAAAATTCTACAAAGTAAATGTTGCTAAGCTTCATGGTAGAGTCCAAGTATGCCTTTTATTTATTTTCTTTTACTCTTGCACCGAGAGTCTTAAAAACCATATATCAGTTCGACAATAATGTATATAATAACTTAAGTGGTTGACGTATATATTTTCAAAGTGATGCAAAAATAAAAAATGATGTCACCTAATTCTATTACAGTTTTGAAAAAAATTAAAAAGCTGGGTATGTTACTGGGAGAGTTGACAATAGATACGCAAATAAAGTCTTAAACTAAATCACAAGAGATTGCAAAAGTCTAAAAAGAAAGAACATTTGAAATGGAAGGAATAAATACATTTATTGGAGTGATTTATAGAAGAGAATCAGTGAAATCGTTTTAAACTTGTAGATTTCTTTATTTTGAACTATAATGTTAATGATTAAAATGTAAAATAATTATTTTCTTACAAGTCAAGTTTTTATTTATTTTTGACCCCCCCCCACACCCTTAAATTTGAAATTTTGTTCTTTAATTCTTTCACCATCTGCCAAAAATAAACATTTTCAGACAATTGAACTATATAGTAATACCATAATTATTTGGAAGATCTGTTTTTTCCCTCCAAAAATCGGAAGTTTGGTAATCATTTACATTTATCAAAAAATATTGTGATTTGCTAAGAAAAATGCTAATTTGTAATTATTGTTTTTCTTCTTTTCTGGAATTCTTAAAAGTAAATCCTTATTTCCTTTGCTATGATAAAGTACTTTATTATTATTATTATTATTATTATTATTATTATTATTATTATTATTATTATTATTATTATTATTATTATTATTATTATTATTATTATTATTATTATTATTATTATTATTATTATTATTATTATTATTATTATTATTAATAATAATAATAATAATAATAATAATAATAATAATAATAATAATAATAATAATAATAATAATAATAATAATAACTTAAAAACAAATAAAGTACTTAATTCTCCAGCTCTCATAATACATAAAACAAGAGTAGCTTTCTTCTCTAATGTCATCTGTTGTAAGTTTGACTAATAAATGATTATCTCCATCCTAAGCCCAGTTTTTGATTTTTCTTTTATTTATGAGAGTTTGGGATTCAAAAGTGGAAGTAATACAGTCAAACATCCAGTAATGACCAACTACAACGTTAGATTGATTTGAATTTTAGGTTTTCATGTTGAATGGTAGAATGGAATTAAAGATAACCACTGAATAAATTGCTTCCAACTTTGAATCCCAAAGCTTCATTGATAAAGCTAAAAGTTAGAAAGTGGGTTGATAATAGAGGTTTAAATGTAACAAAGTATCTGGTAATTATTAATTAGTCAAGCTTACAGAGATTTTTATCAGGGAGTTGCTCATGCTTTATCTTTATGGTTAGAAGAAATTTAAAATGAAAAGAATGAATATTCATAATTTTATGAAATTTTTTTTATTGCATCAATTAAAATTGTAACAATAATAAATAATTATTAAAATTATCAGCATAATATTTATGAACTAAGCTTGTCTTTTAAGCCTTGATTTTATTAAGATTCATTGATCCTATTTAAAAACGTTTTTACAACCTTAATAAAATATAAGAAAAATATTGCTTTAGTCTTAACTGCAAGCAACCATAACTATTAATAAATATGTATTAAGCTAAATAATGCATTATATGCTTTTTACACCTTACATTCACCATCTGTTTTAAAGACAGTAATTCATTCTATCATTCTGTTTGAAAGTCATCCATTATTAATTTAAATAATCAATAGATCTCAGTTAGTAATGCCAATCAAATACCCACCAAGATTTTGTCTGTTTGTATTTGTCATTGTTGAAGCTCATTAGCCAGAAACTAATTTGTTGATTTGTTTGATACTGCAATCTGGTCTCCATTTATTTTGTACATTTTCAACAGATGATTTGGGATAATGTGAGAGAGTAGATTACTGTTCTTAATGTAAATATGTAGTATACTGAAAATCATTTTCAAATTAATAATGTGATTTTAATGACAAACATATATTTCATAGTGAAATAAGGAAAGAGAAAATTACTATCTCAAAAACAAATTTTTGCTTTAAGAAATTATTATTCAAAAAACTGTGAAAGAAATTATAAAGTGTTAGTAAGTTCATCGCTAAAAAAAGTCATTTCAAAATAGTGAAATAATAAAACAAGTTTTTTTTCTAATGATGATTATTTTTTGATACTTTCTTAAACAACTGTTGTAAATGAATTGTAATCATCGTCAATATATTGAACAGAAGAATTAAAGCTATTTTTTCTAATTTGGAAAATATTATATTTCCAGATCACTGTTATTGATATTATTTTTAAATAACCAAATCATTAGACTTAAAAGATATATATATAACTTAAACAGAAATATTTTAAGTCTATATGATTTATATATTTCTGTTTAATATATATATATATATATATATATATATATAACTTAAACAGAAATATTAAAATTATCTTACGAATATAGAAAAGAAAAATTAACCAATACAACATTTTATATATTTATTTTTCATTATTATTGCTGGAGAATTGTGCAAAACAGAGGATTTTTTCTAGCATTTATTTTTAATATTTTATATTAGAGAGTTGTATGTGTTAAAGTACTCTTTTTAAAAAACATATTTTGGCTTAACCAAACCACAAATCTTATTGTAGCATAAGAACATAATCTGCTTTAAACATTTTTAAAGAGATATAATGTGGGGTATCTGATTCATAACATGTACTGAAGAGAAATAATTTAGTTAAACAAACAAATTAACATTTTCTCATTGTGATTAATGAAATTAAAAACTTGTTTAATCAAATAAGATCTTACTTGATTAGAATTTAGTCTTTCTGATATTATCCAGAAAATTATTAATTTAAATATTGACTTTCAGAAAATGTTAAAGATTTAATTTACATTACTAACATCTACATTATATCCATACATTCTTAATTTAGTAATCATTAAATTTTTTAAATATTAAATTGTTAAGATCACATCCATTTTAATATAGTAAAGTTTAGTTTTTCTTAATAATCTTTAGAAAAACAACACATTTTATCAAATTATAAGTTATTGAGGGTTTGCAATTATTTTCTACTTAACCATTGTTCAAATTGCTATGCCAATATAAATAGAGCTTTTTTGTTTATTTTAATATTTTTAATTACTGATGAGGTGGCATTTTCCCACCTCATAATAGAATAGTAGATATTTTTATTTGGTACTTTGGTATTAATCCTGCAACATAGGGAGGATAGGATACCTTTTCACATCTGCAATAAATGTGTAATATTGAAATGACCTCAAATTAAAACCCTGTGGATATTATTTGATCTCATGTGAAAATGTGTTTATCTTTCTCAATGGGTCTCTTTTTTGTAATATTTTGACATTTTCAGTTATTGTCCAGATTATGTTGTTGATTTCAATTGTACCAGGATGAAAATTTAATAAAAGTCTTATAATTTATGTTTCTTTTTTTTTTGTGTGTATTTTTTTATTTCATTTTTTTTTGTTTTCTTTCTTTAAAAAAATGTTTATTAACATTTGTGTGGGAAATCTTGGCATACTCTGTGCAATTACATGTTCAATAAAACTCCAATTTGGGAGTACATTTTTCAGTTAAAATTCCATTTTGTGTGGTAGAAGTAAATGTCAAATTTGTTGCTTCAATGTGACAATTCATGTTATATATTACACATTAAGTAGCATATGTGTATATTTTATGTGTTTTTGTAAATAATATTTTAAAAAACTATAATTTAGTGATTGTTTTATGTGTATTTAAAGTAACATTTTTTTGTGTAATGTCATCATTTTTTTTTTTTTTTTTGGTTTAAAATGTTTTAATATCAATTAATATATCATTGTACATTTTAGGGTTGTTAATGTGAAAATTGTATATATTTGTGTATGGCAAATCAATATTTTTTTTTTAAAAAATGGTTTTTTAAATACCCTTTTCTTCCTCAAAATTGTTTAAAATTGTCTTTTTAATATCCATTTGTTTCTCAAAATTTGTTTTAAAGTGCTGTTTTTAATATTATTTTTTATACTTTAAAAATGGACTTTTTAATATCCATTGCTTCCTCAAATTTGTTTTAAAATTGTCTTTTTAATATCCATTTGTTTCTCAAAATTTGTTTTAAAGTGCTGTTTTTAATATTGCTTTTTATACTTTAAAAATGGTCTTTTTAATATCCATCACTTCCTCAAATTTGTTTTAAAATTGTCTTTTTAATATCCATTTGTTTCTCAAAATTTATTTTTAAATGCTGATTTAAATATTACTTTTTATACTTTAAAAATGGTCTTTTTAATATCCATTGCTTCCTCAAATTTTTTTAAAATTATCTTTTTAATATCCATTTGTTTCTCAAAATTTGTTTTAAAATGCTGTTTTTAATATTATTTTTTATACTTTTAGTTTTTTTTAGTTCTGCAACATGGATCATGTATTGGACTTGCTGCACCTTTTCAAATTCATATCAAGCTGATAACTTTGTAAATCTTGCATAAATATCTTGTACAAGATCCATGTACATGTTACTTTTTTTGCAAATTTTATAAAAAATATTGTGTACAAGATCTGTGTACATGTTATTTTGGTCAGATCACAAGATTACAAAGTTATCAGCAGATTGATATAAATGTAAAAAAATGCAGCAAGTCTAATACATACCCTGTGTTGCAGGACTAATACTAAAGTACCTTTTATTTATATCTATTTTTATTATATTTGTCTGTAAAATTTATTTAATTAGTAAGTAAAATTTTGAAAATAGATGGCTAATGCAAAATACTTATATATAGTTATCAAAATCTATTTTAAATTTTAAATATACTTTTGGTATATGCTTTATTGTAAAAAAAAGTTAAATAAAGAATGTAAGACAATTTTATAAAATTGAATGTGTTAATTGCACATAAAAAAAAATTATCAATAATTTGATAAACCCAGGCAAAAAAATTAGAACTGAAGCTAAAATAACAAAAGAAAATATTTTATTCCTGCATAGCTATTATAAGTGTTCCTAAAATTAGTGTAAAAGTTTTAATAAAAAATGCCAAGTGAAAGGGGAGAGAATATTTGGAATGATTGATTCTTTATTTTTACATATCCAAAGAAGCTTGACCATGATTTATGGCTATATTAACCACCATTCCTTTCAGGGAATTCCTTTACTATGACCATCTCTCTGTCTGCAGAAGCATAACACCACATCCAGTACTTAAAAAATGAAGAACCATCAATGAGCTACTCAGGGAATTATGTCAATGTTCAGTGCAGATTTTTGAAGAGAATCATTTGCATGTAGTATCAGATTATTATTAAGAGCATAACTCTATTTCAGTAGAATGATTTGAAAGCTGGTCAAATGAATTCATGAGTTCATGACATACACTACTTATCGTATGCATCGGGTTTCACCAAAGAAAAAAGAATTCAATTTTAGGACTGGGTAAATATGAATTATAACATGCAATTGAACTCATTATTTCCTTAAACTAAGACTGTCAGTGCAATAGCTTAGAAGCAACAAAGCATATCCCTTAATAAGTTTTAACTTATATGTATTATATAATTCATACTCTTGTATATAAATATATATAATTTGTTTATTTTTTATATTTATCATGTACTTGTATTTTATTATTATTTAATCATTATATAGTTCAGTGGAGTAAAATTTGATCTATCCCTTAAAGCAGATTAAAGGATAGTTATTTTATAGTATTGTTATTATTAAAAATCTTTTATACATTTGTTAGTTTTTGAATAAGCTTTGTTGGAGGGAGATTTGTTGTTAGTTAATACTGTTTTGATGTGCCCAGCCATCTTCTTTCAAAATAGGGATGGATCTTGTTAGCCAGGTTAAGTTTTGTAATCTTTATAACTAAGTTAATTAATTTTGCTACCTTATGTCCTGGTGTTGTCTTCCATTCATCGATATCTGATATTTTTCTTTTTATATTGCTGATTCAATGTCATTTCATGCAGTTCACATATATCTCTCAGGCATGTTATAATATGTGATGCTAGTTATAATGTTTATTTAGAGTTGGATTTAGATTTTGCAATCATTGATTGTAAGAGGTTTTAAGTTGAAAAAGAGAGTAATTTTTGTAGGGAGTTAAAATAATAATTGAATCCTCCATTAAATTGTATTAAGAGTTAAAATTAATAAAAGTTTTTTTTAAAAAAACTAATATTTATTTTATTATTTAAAGTTAATTATTATTTCCAAGTATTAAAGTTCATCAACATAACTTTATCTTTCTGTAATTAGTAGTTCATTGTGGTAAAGGGGGTTAATAAGAACTATCTACCTGTGGTGGTTGTTCATATACATAAACAATTAGTTTATTGTGATGTATATGATTGCTAGTAAAAATAAATTGACCAGCTCTTTTTAAATTAATGAAACTATTTCTTGAGACTGGTCCCAATCTTTTGTCTGATGGTACCCACTCATGATCATATAGGTTGCATATACATCAACTTGTACCACCACATAATAAATTATTAGAGGGTATATTAGAAAATGGTGCTCTAATTAAGAATCTTAGAATGCAAAATGTCCTGAGAGAAGGGGGAAGAGTAATACTTGGGCATTTATAAAACAGTTGTGAGGATTAGGTAGAATCTAGGAGTGAATTTGTAATAATTTAGAAAAATTCAATATAAAAAGCACATTAATATAGAAGATAGTTTCAAAATTAAAATGTTTAGAAAGGTTATGAAGTAGATTCCTCTTGAGCACTTAGAAAGCATAAAATATTGCTTTTGTTTTTACAATTAACAGAGAAAGAGAAGATAATTATTGCAAGTAATTATTTGGAAGAAGCAGCATGATACAGGTGTAAGGCATTATACCACAATCCAGGGACCTTTGAGGAGTATAGTATGAGTATTTTATGTACATTTTGGAGTACATTGAAACAAGAAGATATTGGAAGGATGAAACTTATAAAAAGAAGACAGGGAAAAGTTATGAACAGTTTTTTTTGTGACAGGTGGCAAAAATTAAAAACCCTTGTAATTTGTCATATGGCAGAACCTCAGACAATTAGGAGAAATTTACCCAATACAACACAAAATAGTCTAGTTGAGTGTATAAATAAAAAATAGTCTAAATAGAGTATATAAATAAAGAAATAGAGGAGATGGTGGAAATACTGAGGGATATAAAATCAATAGACAAGAAAGAGATAGAAAGGCAGGATAAAGCTGGGCAAGATGAAGTATATAATATAGTCTTAGAAGAGGAAATGAATATGCAGATGGTTGTAAGACAAGAGTGTTCGATTGTACCTGTAAGAGTTAACAGTATAGAAATGCAGGCTTTTCTGGATTAAGCAAGCCAAATTTCCATAATATTGAACAAGATATTCATAAGATTAAGGAGAATGAGTCTAAAGAAATATTTCCATTAAAAAAATCCGAGGTTATAATGGCTAATGCTAAAAAACAAAGCTGACCCTATACAAATATATGTAGAGGTACATGTGGGATTACAAGTGTTGCACCACCCTTTTCTTTCAATGTATGGACTAATACAAGATATGATATTGGGATCGAATTACATGCATCAAACCCAGAGTAAAAAATAAATTATAAAGTTGATTCAGATCAAAGATGAAATAATACTGTTTTATAGCCAAAAAGAGCAAGTAATTGCAAAAGTAACCTATATAATAGAAAGAAATGTATTGAAAGATATTAAAAAAAATTATAAACATAAAGGAGATTATTGTGATTGTATATCAGTGAATAGGAGAGATACTGAAATACTATTAAAAAGTATTTTCAGGCAAAGCAGGTATTATACAGGGTTATATTCACCACATTCAACTTAAAACTGAGACTCATTTTCAAAGCAGATCATATCCTATTCCCAAACAGTTTAGAGAAGAAATTAATCAACAAATTAAACAAATGGAAAAATGGGTTATCATTAGAAAACATTTCATTATACCTTAATCCATTAGTTATAATAAAGAAAAATGATGGATTAATGAGGATATGTTTAGACACATGGCAGTTAAATGCCATTATTATATATGATCATAAATTACCTCCCAGAATTCAAGATTTTTAGATTAAATTTAAAGAAAAGAAAATCTCATCTTTTGACCTAATTTCAAGTTACTGGCAGATGCCATTGCATGTCGAAGATAAGAAGTCTACAGCTTTTCAGTATAAAGAATATACATACATATTTCAGAGAGTTTCCTTTGGGCTATTTAATAGTAGCTCAGAGTTGTTATGTTGTTTTGATCATGTTCTATTCCCAAAAGTAAAAATTTATCATTTATTACATGGCTGATGTTGTCATAGCCTTGAACGATTAGCAAAAACATCTGGAAAATAAAGCAATTTTCTTGCAAGAATGTCAAAAAACCTCATACTTATTAATATTAAGGAAGTTGATTGGATAAGAGAAAATAGTGTTTCTGGACTATGTAGTAAATAAGAATGACATGAAGCCTCATATGGAGAAAATTGAGGTAATTACTCAGTTTCTCAAACCTCATAATAAGAAACCAAGTGAGATCGCTTCTAAAAATCTATAATTTTTACCAGAGGTTCTACAAAAACTTTTCTACCAATATGGAAAAATTATTATATTTACTCTAAAAAGCCAGCGAGTGAGAGTGGCAAGATCCAGAAAAGAGGGTGTTTGAATTGATTAAACAAAATTTTTTGAAAAACATAACTTTAGCTTATCGAGATTTTAACAAACTGTTCTTAGTACAGACTGAAAGCAGTAATGTGGGGTTGGAAACTGTTTTGTTTCAAGAAGATTGTGACAAAGTCCCTAAAGTGTTATACTTTCTTAGTCAGTCATTAACCTTGGTTGAAAGAAATTATAGGATGACCGAGAGGATGTTCTAGCAATCATATAAGCTTTACAAAGTTAAAACAATTGTTACTTGGATTCAAGATTATTGTCATTACAAACTGTGTTTGGAATTTATAAATAGGTGTTACCTAATGAACAATCATTTGATTAGATGGAGTTTGTTTTTACAAAAATTTAAATACAAGATAGTACATTGTCCAGGTCAGAATAATATTGTTCCTTGATATTTTAAGTTGGAATCCAGTGGGGGGTAGTTCACAACATTTATCCTTAGAGGGAGTCCAAGTGGCCATTATGACATTGAATGTTGATGAATTTATAGAGAATAATATGCAATGGCTATTTTATTTTCAAGAGACTAATTCTGCTTATGGAGATGTGGTGCAATTTTGTCATGGCACTTAGCCTGTTCATCATGCTGCATATGTGAGATAAGAATAGGTACTAACTGATTAATGGACTTTTGGCTTTCCAACTTAAAGATCATAGCAACATCTGGAGAATTATTATTTTCCATGCTTTGCAAGCTTGTTTAGTTCAGCGTATTCATCAAATATATGATCATCATGGCATGCATGAAGTAGAAAATATATTGCACATATGGTATTATTGGCCAAATACATATTGAACCATTATATCTACCCTTCAATTTTGCCAGGTATGTAGTAAAAACAAACTATCCAATCAAAATTATACTGGTACCCTACAGCTAATATTGTTTGGTAATCATTGGCCATTGATTTTTATGAGCTGTTCCTTCTTTTTAGACCACATAAATTTGTGTTAGTTACTTATGATATATTTTCCCAGTTTGTTCAGGCTTATTCATTGGGTAGGCTGGATCCTAAAAGTACTTACTATTGATGTCTTAAAAAATAAGCAATTTCTTCAAGTGGGTAAAGTCTTATTCACTGTGAAGAAATCAAATTTTGCAAATCAGAATATAAATATAATTTGATTGCTAAAATGGCATGATTCTAATTTCATATTTCATATTTCATTTCAAAAATATTTTGTTTTTGAACCTGTTTTTCTTCTTTTTTGATAAAGTTTAATTTTAAGCTATTCTATTTATTTTTACAGGCCACATTTAATTATAGATTAAGACATTTACCATCTAACTAATAAAATCCTTGTTTTTTACTTCACCTTTGAGTGGTAAGTTTTAAATCGCGCTTTATGCAAAAAAGTGAAGCTTATTATTATTAGAAAATGATCTTTATGAAAGAAAACTTTGCACAAATTTTGCATAAATTACCATTAAACTTCGCTTAAAGTAACTATGAATATGGAGACTTAAGTTCTCTGAAAACGCTCAGCCATATAATTTTTTTATAATAATAATAAGCCTCACTTTTTTGTGTAAAGCGCAATTTAAAACATCTAACTAATAATATAGGGCTATTAATTAATAACTAGACAGTGGATCCTTGAACTATGCTATATTTTGTCCCAAGCTTACCTTGAGTTCAAAGGAAATAGTGTATAATAGTTTACCTTTTGTTGATAACCATTGATTATAATAGAATACATATTTTTTATTGAAGTTGCTTTTTTATACATATATAAAAATCAAAATTATAGTTTAAAGAAATTTTAAAAAAAAAAAATAATATAATTATTAATAATAAATGGAAGGGATGTTTATTTTATTTTACAGAGTGCTTGTTCAATCATGTACCTATTGAAGAAGTAAGAATAAGAAAAAAAAGCTACATCTTTAACATAAAGTAAATAGCTAAATTCATACTGGACAATTTTTTTTTTTTCAATAAGTTTTTTCTTTTATAAAAACAATATACTCATCTCTTTTTTCAAGAATCAATATTCTGAAATTTTGTGAAAGTATTACCTTTTAGAAAATCTTTTATCGAGCAAATTACTATAAATCAAATTCAGAAAGGAAAATAAAGGAAGAATAAAACATATATGTTTTCAACATAAACTGAAAATGATTGATTAATATAATAATCTATACTTACTCAGCTCAGAGAAGGAAAAATGGCTGCCAGTATTAAATGTGCAAATTTTAATGATTTTATTTACATTTTTGTTTGGTTGTTTACATAATTCACATGATTAGATATAGTATAATTTGAAGCTCCACTGTATTACAGTTGGGATTATTAAAAAAAAACAACCTAAAACTGATTGTGACCTGAAAAAATTTCCAAGGTTTAACTCAACTTGAAATTGCAAATCATTGAAATAGTAGAAGGAGACATCTTATCATGGCGGTTATAAGTCACTTTTTTTAATTATTATCTTAAAACATGCTATAAAGATACAGTCTTCTTAAACGTATAACTAGTTTAATTTAAGAGAGTTACAAATTTTCATTAGAGTTTTATTTGTAATGTTAATTAATGGCCCTATAATATCAACTTTTTTTAATTGTAAGTAATAATATTGGCCCATTCTTTTAAATATATATATTTAAACCTCATCGCATCTACACACACAATATATATATATATATATAACACAACAATTTTTATATTTACAATTCTCCTGCCAGGCCATCTAACATTGTTGTGCCTAAATTATTAAGCATAGGAAAAAATGTCACCCATATTTTATTTTCCCATGTAAAATTATAAATAAATTATAACTGAGATACTATAACAGTGAGTATGAATGATTAAATAAGCAAAGAATGGTATCATGGTAGCGCTGGTTCCTCTATTTTTAATTTATAACTACCATTAATTTTTAATTGCTTTGTAAACTGTTAAAGCGCCACCACATATATAGATAACTGATACACCAAAGCATAATACTAGAAGGACATCTTTATTAATAAATATCATAACAATTTATATTACAAATCACCTAGATTCCACCTAATAGTATACAGCTTAAATTACCAGCAGGCAAAAAATTTGAATAGAAAATTTGTCAACTTTATTATTGTAACTTTCTCCATATACGTAAATATTCACCCCCTTAGTTATAGTCTATTTATCTTAGAGGGCAGATAAAAAGTGGGTCTTATTTTTCTATATGTTTTGATTTAAACTCTGTAATACTAAGTAATATGATGAGTGAATTATTAATATGTTATTATTTTTTAGTAAACATGCTATCTATTATTATGCTTTGGATTAAATAATGAAGTTTTATAACACATTAAATCATTACTAATTAAAGCTGCTACTTTATAAATTGAAAGTTGAAAGTTGTTAACTTGGCCAATGTAACGTTATCAGCAGGTTAATATATTTGCTTCTATTGTTAAAGTGTCTCAGTTATAGGTTATTTGTAAACTTA
The DNA here is from genome assembly GCA_028023455.1 of Epiperipatus broadwayi. Classification (NCBI taxonomy): domain Eukaryota; kingdom Metazoa; phylum Onychophora; class Udeonychophora; order Euonychophora; family Peripatidae; genus Epiperipatus; species Epiperipatus broadwayi. The sequence continues at coordinate 13,905,383 of JAQFVV010012396.1, forward strand.
GATAGTCTGATGAAAGGTGGGTCTCAATTTTTCATCTGCTTACTATGTATTGATATAAATATATATACAAACCTAACATTAGTAGGATAATTTGGACTTAATTGTTATATGACTAGGTTTATATTATCAACATCACATATTTGATAAACTGTAACTTATTTATGGGCAAATTAGAATTATTACCATATATATTATAACCATCAATAATATATGAGATTATAAGATAGTGGAATATGTTGAGTATTTGATGAATGCAGGCATTGATGCAGTGTGAAGGCAAGGGATACATTTATTGGATTCAAACTACTTTTAATTAAGTAAATATTTGTTTATGTTTATGATGACTGAATTCAAATTTAGGCAAATAATAATACTATGAAGTAAGGTTTAACATATTTCTTATATGTCAGTAAATATTCTTTAATATATATGCATATTTAATGTCTATAACAAATTTCATTTGGGCACCATGGCTAAATAAAATACTACATTTCAATATATCTCTATTGATGTCTGTAAATAACTGTATCTTAATAGAATGTATCTCAGGGTTCAAAATATGCAGGTGTGTGTGTATGACCAAATACAATTGAGTAAGCAATATAATTTTAAGTAAATAAGAAAAAAAATAAAATCAAATTTGATGAATAAAATTTAAAATAAGTTTATTTACATCTATTCAAAAAAAAAAAGAAAGAAATATTTTATTATTTATTTACAATTGGTAAATTGATTTAATTAAATAAAAAAAATTTCAGCTTCCATTTTCATAAGAATGCAGTTATATGCAACAATATTATATATAACATAAATATGGATTTACTTAATATAATAATGATGTACATATGATGTTATCTATTGTTTGAATTTTATCAAAGATTTTAATTTGCACATAGCTGTAATATGACAAAAGAAATGATCCAAGAAGTCAAGACACTTTTTTCTTATGAATAAAAAGGATGATAATGCATAATTTTTATGCACATATGTCTTTAAAAATGTAGTTTCAAATACAATCTTAATCATTGATTGTTGTAAGCTTAACAAGATTATAATACTATTTTCACTAACATTTGAAATCCAGGATATCAATATTTTATTTATCCAACCATTTTTGATTTTCTGAAAATTAATGTGAATTTGTCCTATAATGTACTATCCATGTCATGGTTTTGTGATGGTAATAAATTTTGTAGAGTCACTTATTGGCTAAATCCATAAGCATGTAGTAAGATACCTCTCATTCTTATTAATACAGTACTTTGTCTCTGCTACACATTATCTGTTAATTTATCTACAGCAAAAACAAACATAAGAATATTAGTAATTGGATAAGTATGACATAATAGCAGTCTAAGATAGTGAAAATGTTTATTTTCAAGAGATAAAATCTTTTTACAAGTAAAATATTAAAGCTTTGAACATCAATCAAAATAATTATTTATTTGCTGAGGAATAAAATGTAATTAAAAACAATTTATCCTTTCTTATTTTAAGCAAAAAATGTTCCTATAATTTATAATAAAGCTGATTATGCTATCAGTTTTGTCAACATCTTTACTAATTCCATCTTCATTTTGTTAAGATGCCTGCATTACTGAAGAAATACTTTCACATAGGATTTGCAAAAGTGAATCCATCATTTTTACATCCTTCTACGTAAAACAATTAAGGTCATTCAATAAAGCCTAACTTATTAACGCAATAACTTTGGGTAGTTCTTTTTGGTGAGAGATTTTTAGCAATAGTTTATACAATTGAAAGTAATTGCTATATTTCCAAAGATTGGAATTTTAATGAAGTAAAACTTATATTAGCTAATTAACATTCCAAGCAATAATAAAAAAATGTAATATTCACATTTCTGACTTAATAAAAAAAATCATTTATACATACTTTTAATTTTTCATAATCAAATTAAGAAAAAGTTTTTAAAATATGAACAAGGTTTTTAAATATAGTGTGAACCAGTTTAATAATTCATTTGATGGCCTTTTGCACTCTAATGAAATGATAGAGGGCGGGACTTAATAACTAAAGATTATATATCAATTTCTATATGAAGAAAACAAACCTCACTTTGATCGTTTAATTGGAATTTTTATGCCTAGTATTTGAGTTTGAATATTACATGACCACCTGAGCAACTTATTATATGATTATTATTATATAGATACTATATCTTAAAGTCAGTTAATGGACTTTAATAAAATGCATTGCGTTGCGTATAATTTGTCTAATTATGTGGTTTATACTTATTTTAGAAACCATGAATTGTAATAAATCTTTTAAATATCACAATACTTGGTTCAATAACTTTAATGTTTTTTCTATTTAAGTTGTTTGATTATTGTTTTTTTTAATTAAATGAATTTTCAATTATAAGCTCAGTGATTTTTATTATGAATTCAATTTTAAAAAATAAATTTATCATTTTTATTTGAATGTTTTCTTTTAACTTATCACACATTAATCAAAATCAAACAATGTCTACAGAAGTTGTTTCATTACTTCATATAAAACTTATTTTATTCTATAGAACCCATTTCTTGTTATTGCATTTGTCAGATAAAAATTAACAAACTTCTTATTGAATTTTATGAAGGGCAAATATGTTCCAAATTCATTTAATGTTTGTGGAAATATCTTCTATGTTGGAATATTTGTTTTACTGAAATGAATATCTTTAGTTATTGCATTTCAAATGATTTATTAAAATGAGAAAAATATATGTTTAAGAAATATAAATAAACATGACTTGTTTTATTGACTACTCAAAATTTTTGAGAAAAAGATAAACAGTTAGAAAAAGAAACAAGTAGATTCTTGATCAAAGTAAACACAAACTTTTATTTGAAGCATTAATGACATGTTAAAATCGTTGTATTGTTATACTATGAAAACCTCTAAGATCATTTATATTTTCTATGTGGATAATGTAGGAATAAAGTGATAACATCTGAAAATTTCTCCTTCTGGTAAATTGAATGGAATTTTGCATTCAATTACTTCACTGATGTTTATAAAATCTTCCAAGCACTTAATTATATTATTATTAAGAGAATGGGTAATTTATAAGAAAAAGGGATTACATCTATTATTAATATATTTGCAATAATTACAAGGAAGAATCCAAAAATAACCAGAATCATTCTCTAGTTTGTGTGCCTGTTATAGTATATATTCCTGCTGTTACATACTTTTTGCAGGAACTCTTCTGCATCAATCTGTCAAATGACATCTGCATGTGAAATTATGGAACTATGTAGCACATTTTTTTGTAAAGTACACTTCGCATATTTGTCAATTTTTTTCATAATGGCTCAAAAATTTGAACAATGTGAAATTCTGTTTTTGCTTACAGAAAATGGCAAGGAAAACTGTTGTAATGTTTAAAACAGATTATAAGCAATATGATTTTGATAAAAATACATGTTTGTGAGTGGTTTAATTAAAATATTAAGTTTATCACATCCCAAAAAGGTTGGCAAGTGAAGTCCAAAGTCAAACAACACTGATTTTTTTTTATGCAAATGACATTTTTCTCTCACATTTAATTCATAATGGTCATGAATTTTATCTGCAAGTTATGAAACATTTATGTGATGAGGTAAAATGTAAGCATCTTGTTTTGTGGTAAAGAAAGGCTATAAGCTCCACTCCTACAAAGTATCATCTCTCAAAACCTTGAGGGTGTAATACTTTTAAATAAAATTCAGCATGACTTAGCTTATCTATCAGCCATATTCACTTAATCTTGCTTCATGTGATTTTTTTAAATCTCTCAAATGAAAAAAATGTCTCCTTTTTTGCAGTAGAAGTAGTAGAAAACAACAACAATAGAGGTGTTAAAAGGCATCACTTTGCAAGTATTTCCAGATTACTTTGAAAAATAAAAAAACATATTTAGACCTGTGTATTCCATCAAATGGATAGTAATTTGAAAGATTAAATTTATAATATTTAAAAATAAATAAACAAGTTTTTATTATAAAATTGCAGTTATTTTTGGGTCCCCCATCGTATTACAATATTTTGTGAGTTTTAGTTCAGTATTCACTTCTGGAGTTCATTACAGCCCAGTTCTATTAGTTACAGGATTTGAACTTCTTGTGAATTCTCAAGCAATAAACTGTTGATTATTATATATATAATTTTGTAACTTTGGTATTGCATCAAATGAATAGTAATTTGAAAGATTAAATTTATCACTTAAAAATAAATAAACAATTTTCTATTATAAACTTCCGGTTATTTTTGGGTCATCGTATTACAATATTTAGTGAGGTTTTATGCAGTGGTCACTTCGGGCGCTCATTACAGCAAGGCCTTAGAGTTGACAAAGATTATGTTGTAGAAATGGGATGGGGCAGAATATGAGACTTAGAGTGGGGAATGGAAAATGAAGTAGCTAACAGGTTTATCTAGGCATAATTGCTGAGATATTCTTGACTTCGTTTAAGGAGAAGCCAAAATACATCACATCACATTACTTCCGGCGCTTTAACTTCTTGTGAACTCTGAAGCAATAAACCGTTGATTATTATATGTATATAATTTATAATATTAATAAGCCAATAAGCTAATACACATGCGTTATGCAGATGTCACTATATAAATGAATACTCCCACTTTTTATATAATTTGTAACTTTGTTTGTTTAAATATTAGTTCGATTTGTAAATAATATATGCAAAAAATGTTTATAAACATTTTTTTTCCTGAATTACATTACGATTTTAAAATCAATTTCTACTTCGTTTGTTATTATATGCTTAAGAAAATTTTATATTATTTAGAAGATATTTCAAATTTTGTAGCTAAGCGAATGAAGTTAAAATAATATTTACTTTTCTTTAGTTTTAAATACATTTTTTTAAAAATAGTTTTTTGTTGCTATATTCTAGATTAGATAGTTTAAAAATTAATATATTTTGCAATAAATTCTGAAATCATTTGCTAATAAAAATATTGATATCTTATATATATTTTTACTGCAAAAATTAATAGATTAAAAAAAAACTCAAGATGATTAAATAAAAAAAATTGATTGCATTAAGATGGATGGATGAAATTTCTACTTAAATAAAATTTGCTAGATTGTTTTAAATTTTGTATTAAATATTTGATTTTTAAATTTATATATAAAATTATCTGAAATTTTATACTTTAATTTAATTGATAAAACTTTGGATTCTGACTTGAATTGCAATCAAATCGGTACTTTAAATTTTAAACGATGTAAATTTAAATAAGAAAAATAATGAAAGAAACGCCATATTTTTCTCTGCTTACCCCTAAAAACATTCATGAATAGTCTTTCTCACTGTACTTCAGAGCCATCTATTGTAAGCTTGACTAATCAATAGATGCTAAATAGTAGTGTTATTTAATCTACATTCCTAGATTAGTGAAAACTAAATCTAAAGCTCATCCAATAGCCATATTTAATTTTTTTGTATTATCAAAATAATAATGTAAAATTCAAAATCCAAGATTTTTAATTCAATCCAATTTTTTTGTTCTATATATATAATATTACACATTAACCATATATTTTAGATTATCTTAACTAAGGAGTAAAAAAAGTCTAATGTCAGATCTGTACAACCATACAAGCAAGTTGCTTGAATTTACAATTTCAATATTTTTATAAATTTCAGGACATTTGCTTCATACTTTAAACGAATTAAATGTAGTTTGCATATGCATAAGTGCATTAATTTCAGTTTCAATTTCAAAATTATAATTGATAATGACATCAGAAACTAGTCTGGGAATGTAGAATAAAGCATATCATTTAGTATCCATTGATTACACAAACTTATAATAGATGGATCTAGAGATGAGTAATGAGAATTCACAAAAAATAATCAAGTCTAATAAAAAAAGAATTATTATTGCATATTAATAGGCAGAGAAAAGCTAAAGAAAAGTAATGCAAGCAACAGAATGCCATCAAGTATATAAATTGGGATATAATTAAAATAGTCATTAATGAATGACAATAATGTAAAAATATTTGATTATTATAAATAGTTCTGAAATGACTGACAAAAGTTTGCTCTAAATAGTAATATTAAATTAGCAAATAATAGAACTAATATTATTAGGCTTAAAATTTTAAAAAAGTCATCAAAAAATATCAACTATGGAAATATGAGTAACTAAGAAGTGAAAAAATAAGTCTAAATTGAACATTTACAGTATGATAAGAGGAAGTACAACTTTTCCCTGAAATATATTGAACTGTTATGCTAGGATTTGCCATAGCAATCATTAACAATTTATATTCATCATTTTGATTTACAATTGGTTATTTGTTATCTTTAAAAAAAATGTTTGAAACTTTTTTTTAGAATATCTAACTTTTTTTAAAAAAAATCTTATGTCATTTAGTAAGATTCACAATAACATAAGATAACTTCATTAAAGTTATGTCATCCAAGGTTAATATAATGGCATTCATACTAAAATGTGCAGCAAAGAATTTATTCACTATATCAGTGGCTCTCAACCTTCCTAATGCTGCGACCTTTAATACAATTCCTTATGTTGTGGTAACCCCCAACCTATAATTTTTCTACTGTTATGAATTGAAAATGTGTTTTCCAATGGTTAGGTGACCCCTGTGAAAGGGTTGTTTGACTCTCAAAGGGTTCGCAACCCATAGGTTGAGAACAGGTTGAGAACCACTGCACTATACAGTATACAATATTATATTTTGATTATAGAATTAAAATATTAATCTATTATCTAATTTTCATTCAGTATCTTTTCAAAATAATCAGTGCTTTCATTTACGACATATCCAAAGTACATAATATTTTTATTGGTAATGATTATAAAAGCAAAAAAAAAACCAGTTTCATTCACTACAATTTATAATAATAAAAAAACATACAATGATCACATACAATAATAAAGTGCATTCAAATAGATTTTAAAATTGGGACATTAAATAATATATATTCATACAGTCAATTTTGAATTAAAATTTTTATGAATGCCATTTTGTTCAGCTAAAAGTACAATCATTGTAATTGTAAAATACAGTCATCAGAATTAACTGAAATACAGGCTTACTATATATCTGCATCAATATATGGGATATATGAGCACAGACTTTCACACAACCATGTTCAAGTGTATCAGTAATATGAGATAAAGTGGTGAGTGGTGGGTTGTGTGACAGTCTGTGCTCATATATCCTATATAGTCATCAGAATTGTAAGTTATTTTGAAAAAAAAAAGAAAAAATAATATTGTTAATTATGAAGTTAATAACCGAACTTTATATAATTAAAGATTACTAAACATAAGTTAAAAATATTTATATACTCAATTTTAAATCAATCTCATAATTGGTTTTTGATATATTCATGATAATGGTGATTTTTATCTTAAACACAAAAACAAAAAAAATTAGTATCAATAAAAAAAACCCAATAAAGTTTTAATCATTTATATGATTAAAACTACCACAATCAATTGTATATTATATTCTTATATTTAATATTTATTTAATTCCAACCGTATTTATGTAAAATAAAGGTGCAAACTGTTTTTTTGTTTTTTAAAAAAATAATAGTACTGCAAATTTTTTTATTTTATTGGTTAAATATTATAAAAATAAAACACTTTGATAATAGAATATGAAGTGCACCAAAATGAATTTTAAAACATACATTGTATTAAGTTTTTTACATGCTTTATTTTAATTTAATGAATTGTGATTTGGGAAATATTCTCTGACTGCATAAGATGCAAGATGATGGACCATCAGTGGAAAAATCATAATTTATATAAATACAAATAATCCTCCTATAGCACTGTATTCTACAACATGGTTTCACTCTAACATGATTAAGATAAATTGTGGAAACCCTCATATAACACAACTTATAACACAGTTTCACTCTAACACAATCAGAAATTTGTGGAAACCCTCATATATCTGTAAGGAGAGCATGAAAGTAAATCAGTGTTCTTTAAGATTATTTAATATGATTAACATTTTATTCCATAATCTCTAATTATATCCTTTTCATAGTAATTCCTTATTCAGAATCGAACCCATTCATTTATTTACTTTATGAAAGTGCTTTTCCAATAAACTGATATTCCATGCTATTAAAATGCTTTTTACAAGTCATTATAAAATATATTTTTTGTATAATAACTTTAAAACAATAAAGTATAAATCTACAAATTAGAATACAAAATATATTTAAATTATATTTAAATAAAGTTGACACTCTTTCCTATTCATCTATTTTACATATAACAATCAATATTTGAATACCTGTTTTAAATAAATTAAATACTTGAAAATAATATTTTCTCTTGTAGAAGTATAATTTAATATTATTTAATCATACCAATATATAAACACAAATACATACATACCTTAATAATAGTTTAATGTCCTATTTGCTAATGTTTAAAGATTATTTTGAAACTATGCAGTCAATAAAATTTTTGTAACTAGATGTATCAATATATACTTTATTTTACTATTGCTATCACTTGAAACTATTTACATACTTTTATTAATATATCACTAACATAATATAAATGCCATTAGTTTTATTGTATTGTCCTTAGATTAAGAATAGCCCACACTAATCTTAAAGATTTTACTGCAAGATAAATAAAATAAATTTTTAGATTTGAAACCAAACTAATGAATTTTTCCTTTTTTTTTTTATGTAGATACCATTACCAGATTTAAATTCAAATCCTACTCCTACAGTATGTACTGTATTTAGAGATATAAATTACACATTATAGACAGAAAATACATATGTACATATACATTCAAAGATAAAATACAATTGAGGAAATAGCCGACTGTTATCATCAAATTATTTAATACATACAACTGGGAGAATATTCGAATTTTATTTTATCAAGACTCTTTCTCTCTCTTTCTGAGTTAAGTGCACATCATTGCATATTTTGTATTTCATGTGTTCAGTTTATTAATTGTAGAAAATATTATTTAAAAAATTCTAGTGCTTGTAGTTTTGGAAGGAATTTATTTTAAGTTTTTTGGGGTATGTGTTAAAGAGTAGCTATATATTTTTAAGACTAATTTTAAAAAAACTAACTTTCAGTCCCAATCTATGTCTGACAAAAATAAAAACAACATTTAAGAGAAAATGTATTTTTCTGGATAATAAAAATATAAATTTTGGATCATCTTATAAAAGGAGAAAAGGCATCACATATTGCAAAAGCTCTAAATTTAAATGAAGTAACAGCCCAAACTAATAAAAACAAAATTGAAAAGAAAATTAGAAATGCTGTTGATGTAGGATTTCAGATATCTGCAAAATATGAAGTTCATTTTCATGCAATAATAATTGTGAAAATGGGAAAGACACTCAGCATTTGGAATGATGATAGCCACCAAAAAAGGATTCCATTGAATGGCAATACCATTAAACAAAAAGCTTTTAAAGTTTACAAAGATCTTAAAAGAAAATGGAGAATCTTTGTCAATCCAAATTTTGTGGCAAGTAAGGGTTGGTTTGAAAAATCCCAAAAGCATTTTGCAACCCATAGTATAAGAATTCAAAGAAACTCTGCATTGGCTAATCAAAGTTCAATAAATTATAGAAAAGCAAGGATACTATCAGATCTGACCCTGTCTTCAGAAGTGGACTATTCCAGATTCCTTACCTGATTGACTAGTACCCAGTTGCTATCCAATGGGATTAAATCCTTCACTAGGGTTCACACAGCAAATCCACATTTCCAGTAAGGTAGGGGATTAAATAGTCAGCCTTTTGGAGGCAAGGCAGAGAGCAATTCTGTCAACCTGAATGACTGAACATGCTCTCCAATAACCCTCTACCATCAGCAAGGATACTCTCTCTCTCTCTCTATAGTCATTATTGCAATGTCCACGCAGTGAGGCAAGTCCACACAGGGACCAGAAACTGCTATGTTCACAACTAATGCAAGGCAGGCTATCCAATACATCTGGAAGAGTCTTACCAGAGCTCATGAGGCAGGCTACTTATTTAGCTGAAAGTAAGTTCCATTGCTTGGCATGACTACTTCAGCATTCAATTGTATAAACTATATTTATTCATTTTCTTAACTAACGTGTATATTTTTTGTAACTAATAAATTGTACATACTAATCATTGAGTAGTTGTCATCATTTGTCTGTTGGTTTGGAACCGAACCTGTAGGCCTGACCAAACACAACAGATACACACCACATCAAGTTTTTAATGCTAATAAAACTGGGCTTTGGTGAAAGGGGGTGCCTAATAGAAATTTTATATTGAAACAACAAAAAACTGCACCCAGATTTAAGATATCTAAAGATCATGTAATGCTACTTTTATGTAGTAATGCATCAGGAGAGTTTATGACAAAACCCTTGCTTGTTTATGCCCATGCATGTAAAGGTGAAAATAAAAAGCTTAGGTAACTAAACATTTATTTAGAGAATTGTTTTTAAAGTATTTTGTGCCAGAAGTTGAAAATTATTTAAAGAAGAAGAATTTGGATTTGAAGGTGCCCATAAGATTTGAGTCATTCCAATATTTAAGTAATCATTATTCCAGCTATTATATCACAGATTATTTATACCTTTAAAACTTATTACATCAGAAGATCATTACAATGGATTTTAGACATAAATGAATCAAGATCAATTAGTGTAGTGGGATCTTGGAAGCAATTTTTAAATAAGCACTGTATTGAAATCATATCCTTTTCATTGAAAGAATTAAAAATATCAATGTTAAATGCTTGTTGAAAAAAGATTTTGTGATAGTCATTTGAAATAGAAAATGGGTTTGAATCATAAAAAAAAAGAAATTGGTGGCATATTAGAAATTGCTAAATCTATCAGAATTGATAGTTTTTTGAAGATATAGCTATTAATGATGTTCAAGATTTATTGATGAAAAAAAAAATTGGTGAAGTGAATTTTCTGGAAATGGCATCAGAAATTGTAAATCAAATCGATTCTGAGGAGAACAAGAGTGATGAAAATTGTGAAGTTAATAAATTAACATTAAAAAATTATAGGAAGGCCTAAACTTAATGAAAAATCTAGAATAATTTTTATTGAATGTAGACACATTTGCTTAAAAAAATCAAAAAGTCAAAAGAAAGCTTCAAAATTGCCTATCTCCATACCAGGAAATCTACAACAATCTTGTAAGAACTAGCAAACAAACTAAACAGATTTTTTAAAAATGGGCAGAAGACATAAATAATGAAAAGGATTTAATAAATGAAGATATCATTTGAGTGAAAAATATTTATATCTGTTTTCACAGAGCTTGTGGTGAGGAAGAAAATTATTAAATTAAGGCTATTAAAATAAAAATAGTTATAGTTTGCTTTTTTCCGTTTTGTGTTACACATACATATATTAATATTTTTAATACAAATGAAGTTGTTTGTATGGATTTAAAAAAATATTTGTTTTTAATAAGTTTAGGGAACTTAATTCTTTTTTTGTATTGGTTCAGGGTCTCATATAACATAGTTCTCATATAACATAGTTTCACACATGGTATTTTCTAGAAATTTATCTATCATGCTATAGGAACGTTGCCTAAATATTTTTTTAATATATAATTACGGAAATATTTTTATATAATATATTTACCCACAGGATAGTACTTTTTTTTAAATTAATAATATGCTTAGTAAAATATTTATTAATTAAATAATATATTTTCCAATTTGACATTTTATTTTTTAATCAGGTTTTTATATATTTCGAATTTAAGCTAACAAATTACGATCCCTCCCCCCTCCCACCCATAAAAACTCATTATAATTGCTCTTGATATATGAGACATTTTGGAAACTCAAGTGAGTTCACTGCCTGGGGTAAAGGTGTGCATACATATGGTTCTGTAGCAAATAGAAAAATAAAGCATAGAACATTCTGTGGTAATATAAATAAATTTTTTTTTTACATAAATTATAGATTTTGATACGAATTTATATATTTTACTTCTTATTATAGAATGCATTTAATATTAACAGATGTTACAAAACATATGCTCTAATAGAAACCAATCATAGTTCTGCTAAAATAAAATTGATGTCTAAGCTTATTTCAAATACATGCTAATTATTAATGCTATTAGTAGCAGTATTCTAGTAATTTACATGTGATACATTTTAGGACAATGGAAGACAAATGTGTTCACTACATTGCCAATGATGACTGCTTTAGTTTATTAAGAGATATTCCAAATTTTGTATTAGAGATAGAAAAGCATGTCTTATTCATGAAAATTATAATAAATCTTAAAGAAGAATTAATGTATATGTCCAGAATATGTCATCTCTAAATAAAATAACCCTGTAACATGGTTTTCAATACCAAATAGAAGTCAGAGGAAGAATATAGAGACAATAATATCATTTTTGATTAAAGCATATAATTATCTGTTAGTAAACATGACCCAGAAGCAATGGAATACATCATAAATTCAACATCTAATAGAAGTGTTAAACTGTAATAATTTGAAAATATATAAATATTATTGTCAATGATATCACATAACTTCTCATATGCTTTCTCTTATATTTCTAAGAATAGTTATTTTTACCCTACTTAGAACTTGAATAATCAATGGATACTAGATAATATATTATTATAAATCTCCATTTCCAAGTGTTTTTTCTTCATAAGTGAAGACTAGGATTCAAAACTAATATTAATAAACTTGTGGATTTAATAACCACATTTTCCCTCTTTACACTATTAAAGCTAATAACCTGAAACTTAGAAAAATCCCTAAGCTTTAAAATCCAGGCTAACTTATGTTGTATAGCTATATAGTTCTTATACTAGATCGTTTTTCACAAAGGTTTCATATAATCACTTTTTGACAATTATTTAACACCTTTCTTGCTCAAATTTCACTTCAAGCCATATATTTTCTGATAACAAATGTCCTATGGAAAGTAGTGATTTGAGATGGGATAATAATATTGGGAAATTTTAGAATGATTCTGAAACACATGCACTAAACAAAGGTTTTGAAGATAAAAGATAAACCAAGATTTAAAACCTTTTTAAAAATATATTCTTCCTTAGTAGCAATGAAGATTGACTCATAAGTACAAGACCTGAACATTAATTCTACTAGCTTTTAATTCACTTGTTCTAAGCATTGAATTGCTTTTCATGATTTTTGGTGCCCCTGAGCTGTAGCATTCATCAGATGGCAAAAACTTGATCTGAAGTATATAATTATAACCCTAGTTTAAACTAAAATAGTTAGATTTCAGTCTTATTCAGGAAAAAGTAAAATTTTCAAGGAGACCCATTTCATTACACTTGAGAACCTTGCTTTTTATTATGAAATTTGGAAACTGAAAATTAGCAAATAATTTGTTTGTTTGTTTTTATAAATTTAAATCAAATATATATTTTTATTCAGGTATATTTGTTTTTTAGAAGAAAATCGGGAAATTATAATAATATCGAACAGAAAATCATTATTAGCAAATAAAATAAATGCCTCTAAAAGAATAGTTGTTATTTCATAAAAATTTTAATTTTCAACAATTATATTCATTACTTGAATGCATTTTTTTTTTTTTTTACTGAAAATTGATGCATAATTATTTTTTATTCACTGAAAAACATTTCTTTTTATTTTGAATGGCAAAATAAAATCTAGTGTTCTGGTGTGTTTTTTAATTTGTAAACAATAATTACATTGATGTTTAAATTCGTTAAATAAAATATAAAAATAAAATAATTATTATTTTGATAAACCCTATAAATAAAAACTTAAGAAAATTTACTAGTTTCTATTATCTACAGTTGGATATGAACAAAAATTAACAAAACAATATACTAATAGGGTAATGGTGAACCAATCATGTAAGGATTAATTTGTAATTAAACAAACAGGGGTAAAAAATTTAGGGTAATCAATCCCCAGTCATTATTAAAAATCTAAGCTTCTTTGCAATAGTTCTTCTATCTTTAATACTAAATATTAATTAAATTAGAAATGAAAGAATTATATGTAATGCCTCAAGTATGTAGTCAAAACTTATTTTACATATTTTAAATGCCTGTAAGATTCTTTTTCGTTATTTATATTTATCTGCTTGAACATAAAATGTTAAAGAATAATTAAGGATTAATCCTGTTACTTTGGATATTTGCAGACTTATTAATTACAAAAACAAAATGAAGATAACTTTATGTATAACAGGGGTAAATGAGTATTTTTAATTTTGTTTATTACCTTTCAAAAAACAATAAAAAATCGTATTATTTACATTAAATGGTATTATAAAATGCATAATGGTATCACTTTTGACAAAACTTAAAAATATTTATATTATGATTCTTCTTATAAATGGAATTTAAGATCAAATGTATATATGATTTACATTTAAGGATGAAAGATGAGTAATTAGATGCGTATTTGAATATAAAGCATTAGATAAGTTAACTAGATTAAGCATATTTTATATACATCACATGATCACCATCTCTTATACTAGCACATAATTGTTATTAAACAAGGCAAAACTCTCCATACATATTTTATATAAATTAATATAAACATGATAATCAAAATCATTTAAATTGAAGTCTTTATTCATGCTGTATTATAGAATTATTGATAAATGAAAACACATACATGCACTTGCAATATGTAGTGGGTGGAAATTGTTAAAATGAAATGGGCATATTTTTATTTATGACATAAAAAGAGCTATTTCTGTAAATAAATAAAAAGTTAAATGTCATACAATGTAAGCTCTGCATGAAATGCATTTATTATTATTATTATTATTATTATTATTATTATTATTATTATTATTATTATTATTATTATTACTACTACCACCACCACCACCACCACCACCACCACCACCACCACCACCACCACCACCACCACCACCACCACCACCACCACCACCACCACCACCACCACCACCACCACCACCACCACCACCACCACCACCACCACCACCACCACCACCACCACCACCACCACCACCACCACCACCACCACCACCACCACCACCACCACCACCACCACCACCACCACCACCACCACCACCACCACCACCACCACCACCACCACCACCACCACCACCACCACCACCACCACCACCACCACCACCACCACCACCACCACCACCACCACCACCACCACCACCACCACCACCACCACCACCACCACCACCACCACCACCACCACCACCACCACCACCACCACCACCACCACCACCACCACCACCACCACCACCACCACCACCACCACCACCACCACCACCACCACCACCACCACCACCACCACCACCACCACCACCACCACCACCACCACCACCACCACCACCACCACCACCACCACCACCACCACCACCACCACCACCACCACCACCACCACCACCACCACCACCACCACCACCACCACCACCACCACCACCACCACCACCACCACCACCACCACCACCACCACCACCACCACCACCACCACCACCACCACCACCACCACCACCACCACCACCACCACCACCACCACCACCACCACCACCACCACTACCACATTATTATATTATCAAATTTATAATGAATAAATACTGTTTTATTAAAATAAAACCCTGTTTATCTGTATCATTACATGTCTTTACTGATTAAGTGATTCAGTTTGAGGGACATAATATATTGATATGTATGAAATTTTACTTTTATTTACTATATATAAATGTGTGACATCCAATGTGAAAAGAAATGTGTTCCCTTTATATTCGTATTTTAGTGCTATATTGCTTTCCAGATATTGTCATTTAGGAAAATCATAATTTAAAAGCGAAATAAATCCACCTTGCTTTAATCACTTTAACACTGTTCCATTTTATTTTCTTACTCAATCAGTCTAACAGTTTACCAGCAGTCTTCTTCAGACCTAATATATATATATATATGGATATGGGCACAAGAATATAATGCATGGAGATATAAGTTAGAAAAAAGAATATAATAGTTCATAATGTAAAAGCATACCATTAAAGTTATGCTTAGTATTAGCTCTTCTATTTAATAATAAATTGTTTACTTTTAAGCCTTCCTTGTAATTAAAAGACAAGTATTCAAAGATCCCAGAAATGAGGACAACTTTTATTAAAATTTCAATTCATCTAAATATTATTAAATATGACGTATGCACACTTGAATTGATCGTTATATAAAATTTGACTTCTCAATGCTGAAGTTTCTCTGCTTTTACATTCTCATATAATGTGTTTCATTACAATATATATATCCTTAAATATTACTAGGTTATGTCGCCCTATGATTAATAATATAATTAATAAGCATTATTATTTTCTTTCAAGACCCATTTTGCCTGATGAGAATTTAATATTATATTATTGTTTTACTAATTCTAAAGCTTCGTAAATTTGTTTTTGAAATAGTATTTATTGATGATTATAAAGAACAGTATAGTTTAGTCACTTTTCCTTGTCATTTTTGACATGATATTTTCAACAATATTAAAAACCTTTCAGTTTATAATATGACCTTCTTTTCAGAAATTTAAACATAATGAAGATGTATCAAAATATCAGCTAATGGCTTTTGTTTACGAAGAATGGAAAATGTCACGTTTATTGATTTTTTCATGATTAAAACCATTATGAAGAAATATAGGAAATACAGCTTATATTTATTTAGAGTTCATCTACAAGGTTTTGTTAAGTTGTAATGGAAATTAAATTTTATTCTGCTCATTTTATTTACTGAAGATTTTACACACTGAATACGTAATTGATTTAGTGAATGAATTTTAAATAGTTAAAATTAAATTAACTTTATTAATATTAATAGAATTGACAAAGAAAATCTATTTCATTTAAATAGCAGCTGTTTTTATAGTAATTTAATTATTTTTAAACAAAAATTTAGAAAAATAAAATAAATATTTTAAAAATAGAGTTTTAAAAGGTACACTGTTAGTTTATATGTATATAAAATATCATCTGAATTTCTGGTAATATAGTATTAATTAATTAAAAAATAATTTTTATGTTAATTAAATTTTGAGGTAGCGGGGACAATAGTCTTGAACAAATTTATCCTATCTTTGAGTTTAAAGTCTTGCTATCCTAAAATTTATCAAATAGGATATTATAAAAATATAATAATTTATTTACTAATTATTTAATATTCAAATACAAGTATATTGTCTATAATGAACTTAATGTAATTTAGAAGGGATTTGAATTCAGACTTTCAAATTGCCTACAGCTACCCAATCCATCTTATACAATCGGTAAACATGATCATATGATTTGGACCAACTAATGAGTGCTGGTTCAGCATGAAATATGTATATTGGAGATCATTTATCTTTTTCACACGTATATGGACATGTGTATCGGTTGTATAAGATGGAATGAATAATAAGAAGCTTGATAGTCAGAGTTCAAATCCTTTTAAATTACTAATTATTTATAAGCACAGATAAAGAAAGGTCTGGAAATTATAAGTCAATCAGATAAACATCACTGGGCTGATTATAAAGAGAAAATGGAATCGAAGTAAGATAGTTACTGATAATGACTATGTAAAATATTTATGGGTGCTAAGTACAATAATATATACAGCCACTATGCTCATCATCAGAAGCTGGAATCTAGGCTAGATAGGACTTGACATTTTAATTTCAATAAGGCTTTTTCTTGTCATATAGCTGACTCATTAGCAGCAGTATCCAATATTGGTCAATAAAAAAAAGTCAAATGCCCAAATTCTATACAAAAAGAATATTAAAATGAGCACTGTAACAACTTTCAGAAGAAGAATATATTTTTTCTTGAAACATAATTTGCACCATGCTAATATATTATAAGATGTTCTAGAAAACATAATACAGGATAGAAGAGCAAAAGAAACACTAAGACATTCATACATAGTGTAGGTGTGTAGATACATCACTGAATACTTATGCAGGACTGGTAAAAAAGATTATCAGTAATGGCAGAATGTACAGTAGCCTCTTCAAAACCAGTCAGAAAACTGAATTATTGATATGATGATGAAATAAGAATCCATTATTTTTAAATAGATGGTGAAACTAAAGGTAATTGCTAACACCTGATAATCAGAAAGCTTAGTAAATAAGACTATCTTGCTATTATTTGTGAAAACTACTGAAAAGACCATTGACATATTCACATTTATTTAAAGGTCATTTTACCTTTTAGCTAATGTATATATATCCATCTGTTTATATATAAGAAAAGATTAAGAAGGGAAGACATAGATGAAATTATCTTAATTTTACTAATTATTTGTAATATTGACAAAAAATAAACTAAACTAGACAATTTCATTCAATTTTGCTTAACTATTACAAAGTATTGATTAGTGTTTGCTTTTCTCTACGTTTTTAGAGATTTGTTGACCAGCTGAAATTAAGTTGGTTTTTATTGAATTTTTTTTTTTAAGGTAATTTTAACTATTATATCCACTTAAGACTAGCCTAGAAAATATATATTATACTCATATATATTTATATACGTGTATAAAGTGTGATTGAGAACGTTAGAGAAATTAGGTAATAGGGTTATAACTGTTGATCATCATCAGTCAAAAAGTTGACAACCACTGTCAATTTTAACAATAACTCCTTTTACTGGTTATTTTATAACAGCAATGTCTGCATAAATATTTATATTAATAAGGGCAAAATCTTTTTCTTACAATTTTTATTTATTCTTGATAACAGCTATTTGCATGTTGTAATGTCAATAAATAGTATTAATTGGTTATTTCTCAAGATTAATTACTTCACTACTATCTTTTATGATTACATATTAGTCATGGAAAAATTATAACCACAAAAATCATATTGGCATGAATTAAAGTTAAAAAAGCTAATTTAAATCTAATTATGTTGACATACCAGGGAACCATTTGCAAACAAAATGGCTGATATATATGGGAAGTGAATGGTTTTGTGGATAATGTTTAATATTATATTTAGTGTGGAGTTTTAGTAGTTCTTTACACTTGAGAAGTCTGCTTGTAGACCTTTGGTAATGTTTTAATATTATTTTTATGCTGGTCTGGTTGAATTTTGGATTTGGGGTAATTTTAATTATATATTGACTAGTTTAGCTTTATGTTTGTAATATATATATATATATATATATATTACAAACATAAATATTTATATATATATATATATATATATATATATATATATAAACTGAAATAAAAAGGACAATATAACATTATTTAAACTATTTTTAAATAATTATAATATATGAATCTTAGTGGTATATAGGTGTATTACAATTTATGATGCAGCTTTAAAATGAGATGTTAGAATAAGTTGTATTAAATGGGTAGTAAGAAATGGTAAATTATTAATGCTGATGTTCAAGTATTATTCCTTGGTTGTAATATTCTGGGCATAAAAAATAACATATGTATAATATATGAAAAACAAAACAAAAAAAAAAGCTTGGAAAAAATTGTCAAACCATTATGCAGAATCAGACTTTTAATCTATGATTATTTATAGTAATTATAGGAGAGAAGAATTCAGAAGAATTTGTTGCTGTTTATAATGTAATTTATGATTCAGAAGTGTAACCAGTATTTTTTTCCAAACATAAGAATTTCCTTAGAGAAAATGTATCTTGCAGTAAAATTTGAGGATTTTAGAATAATTAGCTTAATTTTTGTACTGCTAGAGTGTTAGATGAGAGTCTTATAAACATATTTCTAATACACAAACGAAAACAGCTTTTCATTCTAGTGCCATCTATAGTTATCAGATGATAGTGCATTTAAATCCTTACCCACAAATGAGTTTTTGACTCTTGTTTTATCATATACTGTGTAAAATAAAGAATTAAGCAGATTATTGTTATTAAATTTTTAATAGATTATTATAAGTTTTTATCTGAGTAATTTGGATTTTTTTTATAAAAGAAAAGTAAGATATATGTATAGGTAGAATAATGAAGTTAATTTTTGATAAAAAAAAAATATAGAGGGTATAAAGGAAAGATGTATATGTAATATGAACAACACTAGCTTCTTATGAAAATAATATCAAATATTCCTAATATTGTAATAGTGTCTTTTTAGGCATGGATTTCATTTCCAGATACATCATTTAATTCTTAATGGTTTGCAAAAAGTATAATCTTTTGTTTATACTTAATTCTAATACTGTTCTACTGAGGACCACTTTCTGAAGTGAAAAGCTATGCTACAGATGTTGATATTAAAAATAATGATTACACACATCAAATTACTCAATTAAATCATTGAGAAAAAGTATATGCTTATGTGGAAATTGAACAAACTAAGAATATATAGATGGTTTAATAAGTTAACTACATATTTTTTAATGAAAATAAAACAAAGAGTTTATTATAACTAGACTATGATTTGATTACATACTTTGTCAAATATATGTATTTGTTCTTTGTTTAAAAAATGGTCGTATTTCATTTTAGTTTTTGTTATTATATACCAATATTTGTGAAATTGTTATTTACTGAATTATGGATTTTAAAATGTTTTTTTTTTTTCTCATGTGTCATAGCATCAACCGGGAAGCGAACCTGCTAAACCAGGACAACTGCTTGTAAAGCAGCTGTCTCTGACCTCTCGACAACCAATACTTTAAGTTCACCTACTACAACTTAACATACAATATATATATATATTAGTGAGAAGAGATTTTCAAATTATTATTTTCATACCAAATCATGTTCTTTCAAAAAAGATGAGAATACTTCCTCTTAAAGTGAAAAAACAAAACAAAACAAAAACCACATTCTTTCTATAAATGAATGACTTCCTTATAAATTTACAAATTAAATTTATTATTTGAATACCAGTATACTTTATATTCTTGGAATTTAGGGGATTTGAACAAACACGTTCAAGCTCCTTTCAGCTATCCAGTCTATCACATGACCGCACACATGCGAAAAAGATAAATGATCTCCAATATACGTAAATCGTGAGTCTGTGTTCAAATTCTCTAAAATTAAATTTAAATATTTTTTTATCAATATTATTTTACTTATGACATGCTAATCTTGAAATTGTTTTTTAGTCTTGCAAATTAATTTGTTTTTTAGCACTCTTGCAAATTAATTTAATTTTTAATTGTAAAGTTTATTATTAATTTTAAACATAGTATACTTTCCTAACATTCCTATTTTAAATCCATGTGTAATCTAACCAGTTTCCCTAATTAGTTGGTATTTATTGGTCTCACTCAGGATGGAAAACATCAGGATATATATCAATTGATTCAGTAGCCATAGATAACTTAAAGCTCTATTTTAAATATTGGTAGGTTATCCATTTTTTTAGGCACTATTGAAAAAAACAATAGCAGATAAACATACAATAACCTTTAACTTGATATACTGGAAAAACTGTAAGTACAAACATGAGTACTCTTCTTTACTGATGACTTCTTTTTTTACTTCTGTAGACTAAACAATAATGTTTTACTTATTAATGCAACTACAGTTTACTGTTAGAACTTATCTGAAAATATTGTTGATATCTTTATATTGTTAGTGGTCATAATTAACAGTAATGAATACTAGATTTTTGAGTGCTTATACTATATTCTCTATAAATATCCTCTTTGAGATGCTTTTAATGGTACCCCCCCCTCATTGAACAAAGATGTGCTTTCCAAAAGTTCAGAAACCAATCTCTAATCTGTGCAGTGTTTTTTTTTTTTTTCAAAAATATCAGACTTTTCATTTTGTTTGCCAAAATTCTGAATTAGTTGATTCTAGAAACAGTAGATTATTTTTTAAATTATAGTTTTTTAACAGTTTTACTATTATAGTTTTGACAGAATATTAATTTTATATAATTAATTCAGATCATAAACTATTATTTTCACTGTCATTTGATCATCCTTAAATATACATATTTGATAATTATGTTATTTAACTGACTAAACTAATCACTGTGTATACTTGTGAATGCTGTATGTATATCTATTGTAATGAAAGGTGAATTTTTAGGTCCATGATTCTTGCAAACACTCATTACAGAATTGATATATCTTGTAATGTTTATACAAAATTTATATTAAAATTGTTTTGTTTGCTATAAATAGTTTCAAAAATCATTATAATTCCCTTTTTTGATTTTTATTATAGAGCCAAAATGCTCTAAATCAGTGGTGTCTAACTTATTGCTCAGGGCCCATATGCAGCTCAGAATAGTTAAAACATTTGTGATTTGATGATACTGATTGGACTAAAACAAATATATGTAAGTTCCATGTGTTCTAACTATTTGTACATCTTTATGGCTTCAGTTTTATGGTGATATGTGGCTTCCAGTATGTTATCTTCCAAGTACAGTAATAGAATTGACAACCTCAGATGTTACATGTGTTCATGATGACTTAGTTAGGCAGTGATTATCAATAATATTTCAATCTACCATTGCAATATTATGGGTTTGAAGTTATTTAGAAATCAGGTAAGCATTCTTATTTCATTATTAAGGATACTTTCAAATCTTGGCAGTACTTTACATGTGACTATGTAATATGTACATTTTCTATATTAGTAATGCATATATGTATGGAGATGATAATCTGGACCAAGTGATGATTGCTGGTTTAGCATGAAATATGTATATTGGTGATTATTTATCTTTTCAACATATATGTGTTCAAATGTATCAGTGATATGAGATAGAGTATTGAGTAGTGGGTCATGTGAAAGTCTGTGCTCATATATCCTATATATTGCATATATTGATACAGGTATATAATAAGCCTGTATTTCAGTTATTATATTAGTAATCACAAATTTGAGATTTGCTCAATGATTTTGAAAGACTTTATGAACAGGCTGTTGCATAATTATTATTATTATATGAGAAAGTTTTTGCTTATCTGTGATGGTGTATATCATGAAAATTGTGTACATTTTTTTTTTTTTTTGCTCATCAACTCTTAGTAGTTTTTATGTATTTAATGTGTGGCCCAAGACAACTCTTCTTGTTCCAAATTGGTCCAGAGGGGCCAAACCTTTATACACCTCTGCTCCAAATAATAAAGTAGTTAAGTAATAAGTATTGAGGTTACAATGTCATAATATTGAAACTTTTACTTTTAATGATATTCTTTATTTAATTTTCTGCCTATTTTTTATTTATTCTAGTTTTAATTCTTATATTTTTGTTATGTCACAATCACTATCGTCATAAGGGGGGGGGCTTAATATTTGTATGTTCAAATTGAAAAAGCTTTTGATTGGGTGAAATTAATTATTGTATTCCGTATTCTCAAAAGGAAGGAAATAGAAGTTATTACCATTAGAAAGTATGTAGATGATTCAGAAGATATTTGTAAAATTAAATTTATTTAGGATTCATTTAGGAAAAGTAGATATACTAAAAGGTGTCTTTTTCATGTTAATATGTACATTTATGAATGACTAAATGAGCATTATCTGGATAAAGATGGAATTAGCATTGGAAAAAGGGTGACTAATATATCAGATTTGCTGCAGATGTGATTATTGTGATTGTACTTGTGAATAATGAGGAAGAACTTCAACATATTTTGTAAAACTGATACTACTTTTACAAATTTGGAATGCAAATAAATGCAAATAAAATTAAAGCAATTAAAATAGATATGAGATAAAAATGGATTTAAGTTGAAATGACAAAAAATTGCAGAGCAGTTTTATACTTTTAAATATTTAAGAAGTTGGTGGCCTAGTGGTTAGCATAGCTGCCTTCCAAGCAGCTGACCTGGGTTCGCTTCCTAGTCAATGCATTTGACATATGAAAAAAAAAGTAAACAGGCAAAAACTCTCCATATAGTAGTACCACCTTGTACTAACCAAAGTAATCAATGGATGCCAGAAGGCTTGTGCATAAAATCCCTATCTAGTGCCTACTCATCCAATATCCCCAGACTAGTTTCTGGCTTGTGGCCTTCATCAGAGAGGAGCCTTGGATCTGAGAGCACTGCACCTAGATCTTAGGATCTAATGCAACCCTCCAGCAGCCACCTTTTATCTCTACTTCACTACAAAACTATGAGAATGAAATTGAAAACACAATAATATTTTTAATCTAAGCTCAATAGCTTATATAGTCATATGGGTCTGAACTCAATTCAGCACCCATACATTTTGGTGACTTTGGCTCTTTAACAACCATAGCCACCATTATCCTATTAGACAGGATTGGTGTTAAACCACTAAACATCACATGATCACCATCTCATGCTAGCAGTTAACTGTGTGATCATGTGATGTTTAGTAGGAAAAAAAAGTAGTAATAAATAAATTAAAATTGCAATTGCTAAACAAATTTTCAATACAATTTTTGATATTATTTGATATGGAGCAATGGCTATAAGAATTTGATTTTAAAAAATAGATGTCAGGCTATAGAAATGTGTATTTAGAGGGAATGATAAGGATAAATGAGAAAGATAAGTTTTAGAGACAAAAAGATGTTGAGTAAGTAAAAAATGTTGAAGGTTTTAAGAAAAGAAAATGAATTAGACAAGTAGATTAATTATGAAAAGTATACCATAGGCAATATGGATACTGGTGGAGATAGATGAAGGTTTAGTAGAAAATCTAGTTATAAAAAGGAGCAGTTATGAATTTTTGAAGAACACAAAAAAAAAAGGAACTGGAAAAAGGGGTCCAAATCAGTGTATACAATCTGCCTTTTGGCAGTAATGGATGATAAAGAGGGTTAAATTCTAATTGAATAAATATTTTGAAAATTATATTCAATTGTTAAAATTAATTTATGAATTAATTTTAATTTAATGTTATATGTTAAATATGAATTTTCTTATACTTAATAATGCAAGAGAACTTATAATAATTAAAAATTGTTTGATAATAATGCTTTATTAGTGAGATAACATCTTTGGGCAGAGAGTTTAACATATATACACGAAGTGTTCATTATTTCAGTTTTCATTAAATTATATGCTTACCTCATAATAGACATCATATATAAAAAATATTTTCACAACATATAGTAATTTTAAAAAAGTGTTTTCCTGCCATGAATAAGAAGTCAGAAGTTTTCAGATTTTTATAATTAATTGTATTTTTAAATTATTATAATTATCTTCTTAAAATATGACTCGAGTGTTAATAGATTTCAAAGTTGTAAAACAAAACGTACAACTTACAATTTAGTAGTTAGCAAGTAATCGAGTGGCTTTATTACTCAGGAGTTCATAAGAAGTTCACAAGTGCTGGAAATAATTGAACTGAGTTCGATTCATAGACCCTAAGCTTTAATCTGCCATTTAACCACTGCACCAAAGTATAGAGACTTACAATAAAATTAGATTTTTAAACGTGAAGAGATCTAAAAATATATATTTTTTGTCATGTTTAAATTACTAGTAAGTTTAACACTTTACTTACTAGATTAATAATATTCATTAGGACTGTATTTATACGCATGTGATTGAGGCTACAGCCTTAATGAATATTATTTACGTAATGAATGTGCGTTTAAATAAATTTATAATTACTAGATTAATGTATTTATTACAATTTTAAAGCACTACAGTACAGATTTTTAAAGCACTAAGCAATTTTGAAATAAAATTATTATTATTTTTTTTAATAATTTATAATATTGATTCTTTATCAGTTGATTTAATCCACTAATATAGCTTTCAAAATTTTATGTCATAGATTTGTTAAACTGGGAGTGATTTAAATATAAAATCTTTTGAGTTTTTTTTTTTTTTAATTTTTTAATTTTAATATAATTTGGATACAACAATTAATTTAATTTTACATTTGCATTTTTAAGTGTTTAAATTACCAACTATTTTAAATATTTATATCTTTCATATTATTGCTAATTTTAAATTTATTGAGAAATTGGGAATCTAAGTCATTTTAGTATGAAAATAGTTAGCTGCTTATGTATTAAATATGACAAGTTGAGTTTTAATCCAAGAAATTTATAATTGTTGAATCTACCACTCTAACTAACACTGTGTTAAACTCGAATGGGCAAAAAAATGATAAAAACAATAATTTGTTGTGTTACCATTCTAATTAGATCTTTACCATTATAACTATGGAAATTCAAAAAAAAAAAAAAAAAACTAAAAAAAAAAAAAAACTATGGAAACACAAATGGTAAAACATGGGATTGGCACTCTTAAGTTTGTCACTAATATTGAAGATGCAGCATCATGCTTATGTTATCTTCAATGCACTGACATTTATCTCGCAACCTAAATATCTCAGAATGTTTACATCTCATCTAAGAATAGCTATAGATATTTATTTACCAACCATTATTAGATTTCTAGATTGTATTAATTATGGGCTGTATTTTTGAACAAATTCTATATTTGGTTGAGAAATTCTCCACTATTTAAAAATATCATTCTGAATTGAATCCAAGTCGTGAGCAAAGTGAATGAATTCACTAATTACTACAGCATAAGTCTTTTGTTCACTTTGGATTCTTGTTTTTAATGAATTCAGTATGATATGATTATTAATCATTCTCAGGAAGATCAACAATCAATAGGAAGTGATGTCAGTCATAGCATCTAATTTAATTATTAAGCCATTTGCCAATTAATTTAAATGGTTTTAATGTTGTAATTAATAATTTGTTAAGCACATACTCATTACCTAAGTAATATGTATTAAGGCTATAACCGTAAGACTATGTGCCTAGATGCAACAGTAGGGACCTCTACAAATCTTAACACAAGATTAACAACTTTAAAAGACAAGAGCAGCCACTCTTATCTTCAACCTACTTTTTAATTATATAGGTGAATCTAAAGCATTTTGATTCACTGTAAATCAAAAGATTTCACTTTAGCTTGCATAGAAATTGTGGACTTAATCAGTGAAGTAGTTAATAGCTTCAAGCTTTCAAATCAAAATGTTTTAGATTCACCTATATAATTAAAAAGTAAATCGAAGATAAGAGTGACCATTCTTGTCTTTTAAAGTCGTTAATCTTGTGATAAGATTTGTAGCGGTCCTGACTGTCGCATCTAGGTGCATAGTCTTCAGGTTATAGCCTTAATATATATTATTTAAATGGTTTTGAAATATATTTGCGTGCGTATGTGTGCAATTTTATAACGAAATTTAATTTATATGAGTCAAATTATTGCAACGATAGATTTTTACTCATCATAGCTGTAAAGTCATTTTCTAAAACTTCTGTCACAAATTGAATTATTGATTCAGATAGTCACATTTATGTTGGTTAAATGTCAAGTTATTTTGTGAGACTTATTGAAACAAAGGAATTAAATCATGAGTTATTTTTTCAATATTGTATCTACTTATTAGTAGCATAATGCTTGCTGATTACATGCACATGCGACAAGCGCACATATGTATCGGTAGCAAATCCTGGAGAGGGGGTAATAATGTTTTTTATAGTATATATATATATATTGTAAATAACTGAAAGTTAAGCTTGTTTTATTTCTAGGATGAGAAATTAAAATTTGATTTACTTTTGATTTAATTGATTCATTGCATAGTAAAAAAAATAATCGTGAAATATAATGTCTCAAGATTTGTGGTAGACTTTTACTATTCTGATCAGAAATTGATGCATAAAACAATTTTAGATTGCATAAAATTAGATTTTTAATAAAAGTAATTTGATTAAGAAGTTTGTAATAATTATTTGTTATGTAATTATTAGCCAAAAGCTGAGAAATACTCGTAACTTTTTATACTTTAGCAAGCATTGATTTTACTGCCTTCTGGTATGTTGACTATGCTGTCTGTCTTAAACATGTTCTTAAATATATATATCAGTACTTTTTAAAGTAGAGATTGTGATTTCTTGATAGTCACAAAAAAAAAAATAATTATGGGTTACAGAAAGTGACATCTGGTGTGTGTGATCCTTGAATCTTGTACTCTTTTAAAAGCCAACAATTATTAGTTACTGAAGTATGACGCATTTGCAATAGAGATGATCAACCAACACAATTAATCAAAACTGTATCAAAAAGCAGTTTTATATCAAATATAATATGAAGAGTTGCAAAAAAGTTTTAATCTTAAAAAAAAAGTATTGAGAGAAATAAAGCTATGTGATAGTGATTTTAATACACAACACATTCTCTGTATCCGAGTTAATTTAATGGCAAACTTTTGCACAGATAGCAAAATTTATGAATAAAATAATATGTACATTAATTTAATGTAAAAATGTTTAGAGGTTTGCAGATAAAATGTATATAAAATTTCAGCTACAATGTAACTTGGTCACAAACAATTACAATTAGTATTGCAAGCTGAAAACACATGATTTAGCAATAACAATAGTATTTGTCTGACCTAAAATTAAATTTAAAATTGACTTGCTTTTAGGGTAATGTTTTTGCTGATATGTGGCAAATCAGATTTAATTGGTTGGTGTCTAGTTACAGTATAGCTGATATTTTATTTAGATTATTACACAAACAATTTCCCATTTCATTCCAATGTTTCTATTTATAAGTCTGTGAAAATCTTTAAATTAATATATATACAACTCATTGCAGGAGAGATATGATTGCTTTGGAAATTCAAAGTAGTTGTTGTTATAGTCTAAATTTGCACATAAATTATGTACCTATATCTGATTTATTACTTTTATATCAGCTATAATATTAAGCTAAAAATGTTTCCAGTTTTAGTTTTAACTTTAGGTCAGACAAATATTGTTATTATTTGGTTTCAGTTTGCAATCTTTAATTTATATTGGTTTCATTGTAGCCAAAATTTTATCTATATTATCATTTTAGAAAAATTCTCATTTTATTTCAATGTTGATAGATAATGCACATATCTAACTAACTTTACTTAAAACACTGTACATATTTTAAAAAAAAGATTAACAAATATTAGCACACATACTGCAGTTATTTTTAACATTTATATACAATATGTACATGCTGATAATAAATTTAAAATTAAAAATTACATACTTTGAGATATGTCTCTCTTTCACACACATATATAAATAAAACATTTGTTTGTAGAAATTATACAAAATTCATAAAATTCAAGTTATTGCACTTGCTTGAGAAAGCAGCCATTTTCTTGTGATGTTTTGTATTTGTATGCTAACAGTTAGATTGTGACTTAAAAATATTATTTTTTTTATTAATTTTAATTTATTTATCTATTTATTTATTTATTTTTTAAATCACAAAATAATAATTTGTAGGTTTTGAAATCTTAAACTATCTTAATTCTTTTAAGAAAAAAATGTTTTATGTTTACATTACATTGAGGATATGTAACCATTATGAGCATATATAGTTTCGTTATTAAAAATTTTAATATTGATATATTTGTTGATTTGGTTTTATTGTAAGTTAATATCATGTGGAAGGGTTTATGTATCTTTTTTTTAATCAGCTGTAACTGGGGTTTTCATTCTAATGATTATTGCTATGGTAAGACAATGTATACTAATTTTATATAAAAATGCACTAATGGAATACAAAAGATGCATAGTTGAACATCTTTTATAATGGTTCTATTGTTTATGTATATAAAACTTACCATGATTATTGAAAATTTAAAAGCGTAGATCAATATTATTTCATAATTGATAAAAACATAGAAGATATCAATAAGTCATAGACTTAGCATTCCTAGTAGTATGATAATCTTTTCCATTGGAGATGATGATATTGTATTACTATCATGATTCTTGTTTTCCATTATATTAACACTCAAATAACCAACTCAGATTAATTTGATATCTTTACCTCTAGCTAGTAATGACTAACTTGCTGGTATGGTTATGCATTGGCAACCTAAAAGAATCCTAAATTTGCGAGTTGAAAATTTTTTTCAAAGCTCATGCGATTTAGATGCTATGATGCTCAGCTTAAGAGTTTTAATTAAAATAATATATAATAAATTTTACCGAAGAATGCCAGATGATACATAGCAATCATAGTGAAAATATGAAATTTGTTTTTTATTATGCATGTTTTTTATGACAAATAGTAATAAGTTGGTCAGTAAGTCTGAGTACTACAGTTATATTAATTTGAAATCATCCAGGAATATTCACTATTACTTTTATTAAGTTGAACGGCTCAGAGCAGTTAACTTGATAGTATAAATATATTGTAATAAAGTATCTAAAATATTTCCAAATCATTTAAATCTTTTGTTACTCAATATATATATGTATTAATTTTTGTCTGCATGATGAAAACTGTTTAATTATAAGAACTTAAATTCAAATTTCAATTCTGTGAAAGTTTTAAAAAGTAATTGTGTAATTTATTTTGTATTTTGATGTGAAAATATTTGATAAACTAATCTTAATTAATATTCTGCTTGGAACTAAAAAAATTGTAAATTCTATTTACATCTTTTGATTTTTAATTAATTGATAAATATTTCCTTCTGATGGTTCTTTAATGACTTATATCTAATTTTGATGTGAAAATTCAGCCTGCATAATATAGTAATGACGATCATATTAAATGTTTTTTAATGACAAATTGCTTCGTTTTTTATCTTTTTTTTTTTTAAAAAAAAAAAAAAACCTTGGACTTTATAAACTCCATTTGCTTATTTCTTTTCTTTTCTTTTTTCTTTATTTTTTATGTTGTTCATGACATTTAAAATCTATTTCTGATCAATTATGCAAAAATGTTACTTATATTTTGAAATTAATGAATATTTATTTCAGCTTAATATATTTTTATTAATTTAGATATGAAAAGTAGAACTATTTTAACTCATTATTTTTCATTTAATATTCAATCTTCTAATTCAATCTGTATATATTAATTTTTCATTTAAAAATAAATATGTTTGTAATTTATAGCTAGTTTAATGTCTTTTTTAAACTGAAATATAATTTTCAAGAGTGAGATGATAATTATTTTAATATGAAATGCATAACTCGGTATCTTAGTTTAAAATATAGCATGTATTAGAAATAAAACAGCTTAAAATAAAAATTACATTCTTTCATTGATAATTTCATGGACCACACCTCAGTTCTGCTATAAGGCTCAAACTTATGATTCCCAAGCATTTGACTATTAATATTATATGTAAGCTTCTTTCTATGATTTTATGGATATGAAAGTTGGATTAAAAAAAAAGGATAGGAAAAGTATTGACGTCTTTGAATTATGATGCTTTAAAAGATTTTTGAGAAATTTCTTGGATAATGGGCAGATAGATTAAAACTGAATTTTATTTGTGGCCCAGGTGATCAGATTACAATTATTCTGTTTTTATTATATTATGAGATGATCTAATTTATTACAAAACTGTATAATGTTTGGAAAGATTAGGGGT
Organism: Epiperipatus broadwayi; assembly: GCA_028023455.1. Lineage (NCBI taxonomy): Eukaryota > Metazoa > Onychophora > Udeonychophora > Euonychophora > Peripatidae > Epiperipatus > Epiperipatus broadwayi. Next base: position 13,936,757 of record JAQFVV010012396.1, read on the forward strand.
GTCTAAGAATGATCAGCAATGATATATATATATATATATATATATATTGCTGATCATAAATTATATTTGTTTATATATTTTGTTTATATATATATATATATATATATATATTAAACAAAATACAGTAGAATAACTCTATAAAGTTAAAAATGCCTACATAAAATTTAAAAAGTAATTTCTTTGCTATAGCCAGTTTATGGGTTCTTCCACCATCTTGAATAACAATACAACATTAATATTTAAATCTCATTAAAATCACACAACAGTAACATTCCCACATGAATGACCAACTTTCTATAAATTGTGAATACTACCACTCAACACATTATCTGTACTATTTATAAAATATGACTCTTTAATTTTTTTTTCTCAAATAATTTTCCATATGCAAAACAAAAACGCTATCAAAACAGACTTCTCCACTACAAAGCATTGCATATTCAGCAAAAACAGATTTATACCTATCCACATAATAATGTAACTTATAATTATTCATGCACCATAATTCTTTTTTTTAATGCACAATTAGTTTCCCTGATGTAACTATATCTCTAATAACATACCACTTTATATATAACATTACATTTGGTGACTTTATCAATACAATCTTTTCCATTAATAATTAACATTCCAATATTTGCACCAACCTTAAATGCAATATTAAAATTAGCAGATACCAATGATATAATCTTACCACACTCTATATCTCGTATATAAGGCAATGCTATCCACCTTTTCTTTTCCATATTATCTCTTCTCCATCTATTTCTAAACTTATATAATGCATACATTGCCTTATATAAATGATATTTGTGTAGTAAGATTGTATCATTGGTATCTGCTGATTTTAATATTGCATTTAAGGTTGGTGCAAATGCTGGAAATTTAGTTATTAATGGAAAACATTATATTGATAAAGTCAACAAATGTAATGTTAAATATAAAGTGGTATGTCATTGTGGATATAGTTACATTGGGGAGACTAAATGTACATTAAAAAAGAGAATATAACTTATTACATAATAATTCATGCTGCCTAATTCTCTTTTTAATGTACATTTAGTCTCCCCAATGTAACTATATCCACAATGACATACCACTTTATATTTAACATTACACTTGTTGACTTTATCAATATAATGTTTTCCATTAATAACTAACTTTACATCATTTGCAGAACCTTAAATGCAATATTAATATCAGCAGATACCAATGATCTAGATGTGTAATAATAATCTGTATAGAGCTAATTTAGGCTAACTTTCAGGTACCTAGAGTAATTTATAATGATTAATTGTCTCTCTGATTGCAAGTTAACTGTTCACAAACCTTATAGGCATATCATAGCATGAATAAATAAGTTAAACTGTCTATTATAATGTAATAAAATTGTTAATGGATAAGTTCCTAATTAATTGTCCTGTGCATAAGATGAGATCCTGTAACTCACTCATCTTATTATAACATCTATTGTGAATTTTAATGCACAGAGGGATAGCTGTCTAAATAATTGATTGGTTTTATTAAAAGATATAAATATAATATTGTTTAATGTATTTTTTCATAGTGTTTTGATCCATTTGAATCATATTAATGTTAGTTAATATTTAAGTGAATTATATAACTATGCATTGTCATTCTGGGTTGATTATCAAATTATTAAATATCTCATAAGCCATAGATGTGTGTGTTTAATTGAGTCATACCTATAAGAGTTAATTCATTCTGGAGTCTCCTGTTTTACCCTTTGCTACTGCCAGCATGCGAATTAAGATGTAGCATCATATATGTCATTCATAGGGTAGTAAGTCATGGAATGATGGTGGAGGAGCTGAGGTGCGATCTGATTCGAGGTCTCAACCTCTCATCTAGATCAACTTTAGGGAATTTGCCAATACTCTGGATTTTGTTAACATGAGTGTACAAATATGACTGTTACAATATAAACCTGAGATATATCGTATTCTGAAAAATATTTATCAAAATGTAACAGAGAATACTAAGAAATTAACATTGAGAATAATGTATGACAATGCATCTTCTACTTGCAAAAACTTTTACAGCAATTGTACAAGAAGTATTTTGTGAATTAAAATGGAAAGCTAAGGTAATAGAGGTTATTTAAGTCATCTAGATTTTGATGATGACTTGATTTTTTTTTATAGATGCTCTTTTATTAAAACAGTTTCATAGATTTAGTTAGAGATTTGACCATAAAAGAGTTTTTTTTCTAGAGGTTAATAGCCATCTATTTTTATATATTGGAATAAAATTAAAATACATTTATTAATAAGTTCATTAAATGAAAAAAGTAAAGTCAATTCAAAATAATACAATTACAATTTTGTATAAAAGATTCAAAAACATACCTGCTTCATGTTCAAATTGTTTTCATTTGAATATTGATGTGTTTTGTTACATTGGAAATATATTATATATTTTTTTATTTTTTTATTATTAATAATATATATTGTTTATTAAAATAAATAAATACATTCATTACATTCATTCATTTGAATACAGTTTAAAATATATTTACTCAAATACAAATTTCCTTCTCCTACTAACCCCTAGTTGCACTTTTATGTAGAAGAAAATTTTTATAACATTTTAAATATTTACATAAAATTTTAAACATAATATAAAATATTCCAATAATAATAATAACAATACATTACATTTCAATAATATATTATATAATAAAAATATTGATATTTGTATATTTTTTATTGTTTTTTTTATTTCCCTATAATATTGAAAGCTTCTTCATTCAATAGGTAAATTATTAAATAATTTAGGAACATAATGATTTCTTATTGTAGTTTCATATTTATTACAATATTTTGCAACTATGTATATATCTGTTTTCCTTAGACACATTTCAAATTGTTTTATATAAGGTTTTTTAAAAGTACTATCAAAAATTTTTTGCTCTATAATTATATAATCGAGAAGTTGATTGAATAATAAAATATTATTTTTGTATACACTTTTTTATTTATTGATATATTTTTCTTCTATTGCATCAATTATTAATTTTTTGCAGTAATGCTAATCTATTAATATTAGAAAAGCTTGCAAAACCATAGTGTTATTTTACACCTCAATAAAGATTCACATAAAGATTTATTAAATGAAAGTTAGGACTAAATATAAATATTAAAAGAATTAAAGTAATGTTCAATGGATTTTCTCAGATTTTCAGTACAGATGAAAACATAATGGATAAAAGTAATCAGAGAATTAAACATGGATAGAGTGCTTTCATAGAAATAACTTAATATTAAAGGAAATATATCTCTATATTTGAAATTTTTTTTTGATAAATGTGCTTCACTAGTTTTCACCTATGGATCTGAGACATGAACACTTAACAGAAGAGCAATTCTGAGACTCCAGAATATTCAGTGAAGTATGGAGAGATGTATATTAGGAATAACAAGAAGGGGTTGAAGAAAGAAATGCACGGGTAACAGGTCTTACTGACATTATTAAAAAAATTGGAAGACTGAAGTGGAATTAGTTTATAGATATTGCTAAAAAAGATAATTATAAATAGACAGTTGAAATCTTAAATTAGAGTCCAAGAAATTGCAAAAGACTTTATGTATGAAACAAGGAAGTATACTAGTGTAATCTGGAGAAATGCGGCAAAAGATTGGAGAAATTGGATATAGGAGATTTTCATCCTGCATTAGATAAATTTTCTTCTTTTTCTCTAATAAATCTCTCTTTCTCTCCTCTTTTTCCTTGTCACATTATAGTTTACATATATCTTCTTTATACATTAATCTCATTTCTTATATAAATAATATAGAAATACATTCTCTATCTATTAACTTTGCATATTAATCAACATATTTGCTGTCCTCTTCAGGTAATCTATTAAAACATTAATTTACAAAATTATTTTTATTCATATATTGTAACTTCCTAAATATTCTTATTTTGTTTTTAATTTTTTCATTAAAAAAAATAAGTCGATTACAGCGTTAATTTAGAAATACATACCTTTCCATTTGAAAATATTTTTAATTTTTTTGCTAAAATAATAATTTGATTTAGCTTTTTTTTTTTTAAATTAGAAACTCAAATGTATGCAACTTTAACCGTTGCTTAGGATCTCCAGCCAGTTCTGGATATCAGAATGTATAGGAAAGAAACAAACTGATAAACAATTAGTTATATATATATTATTCGTTACCAATATTTAAATTTCAGTGTTAAAGTTCAAGTATTATTAATATTCCAATCAGCAAAAATAGAGAGAGAAAATAGAACTTTTCTTGTTAAAATTGTAATAAACAAAATTCTAGAAGCAATTTGGTCAAGAGATGTCTGAAATTTACTCTAAATGCAAATACACCTTGAAAGTGACTTTTTCTTTAAACCTTGTTTACTTTTTACTTTTTTTATTTCAAATAGTTTGCATTTTTATCTTTGGTATACTTAACATTTAATCAAAGCTTAAAATATTCAAGATTTCATCAAACAGCCATCAGTTTTTGAATTTTTAGCAATCAATTCCTTTTTTTTTAACCGTATGCGAAGTATATCTATTTGAATCTGTTCCTAGCGCTCTTATTTAAATAAAAGTCAATAGTATTTAGCAATTTAAATCACCAGATGGTGTTTGTCATTAGATGTAAAGCTTACATATCATCTTTGTATTTATATGTTGTTCTCTTTATCTCCCACGGTGAAGTTTATAAATATTTAAAAAGTCTATTTAAAATATTAAAATAAAATGTAAAAGTCAAGATATTTTAATATTTTTGTATATAATGCAGATATTTGGTAAATGTCAACTAACTTTATCTATTATTTTCAATTATAAAGCCAACAGGGGGGCTTTTTTTTTTAAACTCATAAGGAGCGGGGTAGTGGTGATTTAAAACTATGTGATGAAAGTAATAAATTATATACAAATGTTTATAAGATAAATACTTAAAAAAATTCTATTTCAATGATTGTATTTTATTTATAGTTTTTATTCTTAATACATTTTTTGTCTATTTCTATTTATACCTACAGTTTGAAGTTTTAAATAAGAATCTGTGTAGGTTAATCTATTCTACAAATCTATTTTATTTAAAGTATTCATCTATTCAATCAGTTTTTTCTTTATGTAGCTATCTATATTTTTGTATATACATGTACATTTATTTATTAGTCTACTTATCACTTAATCTGTCACCATGTATGTTTGTTCTGCATACTAAATGATAACATATCAATTTTTAAATCCCTATTATATAAAGCTGCCAAACTTAGTAAATGAGTGATTGATGATGAAAGTGTATGCTTAAAAGAGACAACTTCCCTCTTCCATAAAAGTAAATTTAAATTAAATCTTATTATAATATTGATATGATTAGTAAGTGATATGAATAGTTATTTCCAGCCATAACTCCAAAGAAAATTAGAGAGATAAAGGACAAAAAGTTAAAGATTAGTTTTGTAATAATTATACAAATCAATCTGTGAAACACAAATATACTTATGTATAGTACGTATTGGTCTTTTAGTCTCTTTATTTGATATCTGGATATGTTACTTATTTTCTTTTTAAGGAGCAAACATTTTTCTTAAAAATAATATATATATATATATACACACACACAAAGAAATCAAGTCATATATCACATGACCTAATTTAACCAGTAGCAGAAACTAGTCTGAGGTTGGGGATATTCTGAAAAGCCTGTTAAGAACTATTTGCAAACTCATTATATAATATATATTATCAATTTCTATTTTAAATAAAAAAATATGTCAGACCAATTACTTGAAAACATACTTAGGCTTGTTTAATTGTGTAGAAAAAAATCAATCTCCAATTAGGCATTGTTTATAAATGTATATTAAAGTCATCATACCCTCACCTGCTAGTAATCGTTTAAAAGCATAAATGAATTCACTTATGCTTAAAGCACATTCTTATATAAGCCAACCACTACTGAACATGCTTATCTCAGGGCTTAGATATAAAATATGCCTAATGTTCAAATTGCCAATTATATTGTACAAATTTGAATATTCTATCAGAGGAAAGAGACAGAATCACATTTTTAACCATCTTTACAATTATAATTATCTCAGCGCTTCTTAATAATAGATATATTTAATCACAAGTAGTTAAAAATGAGATTATCTAAATTTGTATAATATAATTTTCAATTTGAACATCAGGCATATAATAGGTTCAAGACCTGAGATAGACATGTTCTGTAGTGATTGTCTTATATAAAAATATGCTTTAAGCATAAGTGAATTCACTTATGCTTTTAAACTATTACTAGCAGATAAATGCATGGTGATTTTAATATACATTTATAAACAGTCTCTAACTGAAGATTGATTTCTTCTACACTATTAAACTATTACTGGCAGGTGAGGGCATACAGATTTTAATATACATTTATAAAAATTACAAGACTAGAGATTGATTTCCTTCTTCATGTTTACAATTATTTCAGTGCTTAGTAATAATAGATTTAGGCTTGTTTAATTTTTTTAGAGTATTGAAAAATTTGTTCAAAAATTCAAACTGACAGTTATGCATATGGTAGGTAAATGCAATAATGACTGTATGACTCTTTAAATGATATAAACACATTAATTTATGTTAAAGGTTTTAATTATAGAGTGTTATGACAGATTATTATTAACTTAAACTATAACCTCTTGAATGCTATCTAATATGCTAGTTTTCAGTTGTTTTAGTTTTTTCACAATTTTATATATTTGGCTATCTCATTAATACTAATATTTATTTTAGTTGTTATAGTAAGAATATGTATGAATTAAATACAAGTAATTAGCTTTTACTAATTGTTTTTAAGTGCCAATGACTCTATTTCATATTGCATCAAACAACAGTATCTATATAATAGGATTAATGAGCAGCAGTGAATTAAATTTTTTTTATTAATCTTTTAATGTCTTTCAGATTTGACAGTCTATTTAAAGTATTTAAAAATAGCAGATGATTGGTAAATCTAGACAATAATCTATAGAGAAAACAATTGCCAATTCTGGTTTATAATCTCTTATTTTTAATATGTGCATTGTCGCAAGACTGAGATTAAACATCAGTAAAGTTATGTCATTCACATCATTTTCTTTCATCTATTCACTCATCAATTCATTGTTATAGAGATGTGATAATTTTTTGACTATGTAGCAATTACATCAGAAGTTGCTACAATTTTGCAGATTCTAGAAACCAGTTTTTTAAGAAAAAGACTAAGAATTTATATTTAAACCTAGCATTTTAAGTCTAGAAGGTCTTATAGTTGTAAAGTTTACTAAATTGACTTTCCAGACTCTTAACATGGGGCTCAAACATTGAGTGGAACTTTATTTCTTTTCTTCAAGATAGCTAGCTGGTCAATTGCCAATATAGCTATTTTTAGATAGTGTATAAAGATTCCATGCTAATGTTAGTGTTATTATATCATAAACAATACAATTTTAATAAGATGCTGAAAGTCTACAAGCACTAATTGTGTTGCTACGTAGTATTTTGATACATTGCCTAATATTAAAATTAAACTGTTGTAAGTAAAGATAATTTTACTAGTATTTGCTTGTATATAGGATAGTAGTGAGTACATCTGTCTGTTTTGTCACAAATGAAGTTCAAATCTAAATAAAATCTGAATATCGTATCAATTAGCTGAGAATTTTATATAGCAACCTTAGAATTATTTTCAAGTTATCAGTTCATAGCTAACCCAGCCAGTTATTTATTTATTGGTTGACAAAAGGATATCTAGATATTATTAACTACACATATAAAAGTCAAAGATTAATTTACATTAATTTGTGAGGATCCAATGTACTGACTGTTTTTTTTTAAATTGCAGTGCGATTAAATTATCAATATAAGTGGAAGAGATATCATGCATATACATGTACTTGGCTCATGACAGGCTTTACACACATAATTATATATTAAAAATTAATATTAATGTGCATTTAAATACTTAATTCTTTTCTTAAAATTAGTTTATTTGGTGCAACATTTCATCAAAATTTTGCACCCATCTTCAATAGCAAGTTCTCTGCCAAGTGAAGGTTGCTGAATTTTGACAGAAGCATTACAAAAATGCAAAAACATTACAAATAAAGTTAATAATTTAAATCTATCTATTGAAAAAAAACTTAAAATCCTAGGAATAGCAGCTTTGAAATATAGTAGTAAAATGAAAAATGTTAACGAAGTGCTTTTCAAAAATGATTGGCAAATGCCAAATAAATTTTTTTAATAAATAAAAATTATCACTTAGCTAGTGTTAAAACCAAAATTATTTAAAGTATCTTTATTTATAAATATAAGGCAATCAACCCTTTACAAATATGCTGTACTGTTATATTCAATGAGTTGTTGACTGTTAGGAAACTCAATCCAAGGCACAAGATAGAGTCTCTGAACAGATTAGAGCTGCCATCTTATCTTATATGCTTACATTCAATTATATTGGTCAATCTTAGGTATCTTGGAATATTATGTGAAAATTTTATATTATTCATTTCCATTTTTTTTATTATGTATATTAACACAAAATTTTATCATTTACTACACATTAATAATAAGAGTTGTTAAAATTAAGGTACTAAACTAAGAATACATTTGTAAATATAAATTTGGTCACATACTCTCATCTACCATTGAGCTTATGATCAAGTTATAGTACTCATTCCATAACTTTAATTTAAGAGTGAAAATTTAAATTAAGAGAGAAAGAGAAAAACAGTGAAAAGTTGATTCATGGGGTCAAGGAACTGATGCAGGTTAAACCCATAAGAGTGAATTCCATAAAATTAACTCCTTCTCTCCCCATAATAATATAGTTTGAAGCTATTTGAATAACTTTATTTAATTCACAGAATATTAAAATATACATTTTCAATTAAATAACTGGTCAGTAGAATGATATTATTGAAACTTCAGTATATGTACTCACTTAATCTGTTTGGTTAAAACAAACAAAAAAATCATTATTATTTATATTTTCACCATCTTATATTTTTGGAAATTATAAAGAAATTTGATGAAACAAGCTGAAAATCTTGCCATGGAATACAAATAATAAATATATTGTTTTCAAAATAACACATCATAAACTCCAAATTAAACAAACATATACTGCTCGTGTTTTCTAATACAAGGTTTTCTAAAACAGTGGGTTTGTATATTACATAATCTTTGTGTATTGCAAATGCCTTTAATATTAATATCAACTTTCTAGCAGTTTTCTGCTTGAAGCCTAAATTTTTAAGCTTTTGTGATTAAGAGGACTTAACCATATATATGTGGATGCTTTTGATGGTAATAATCATGAATTAATAAACTATTGAATTTGTCTATGGAATTTTTATTATAGTATCAGTAATTGACAAAAGCAGATTTTGATTACATTAATTTTAGGCAGAGATTAAAATATGGTGGCAGATAACTACAAGATAATTTAAAGAAAAAAAAGTACATTTTAATTTTTATTAGAATCAAATTTCATCGTGCAACTAAATAGTGTATACACTCATCAATTGAAATGTTTGCTAGCATTATATATGATGTTGAATAAAGAAGCAAATTTAAGCAATAGGTATAAAGCTTATATTTTAGAAAAAAGATAATAATCAGAAACAGAATTTCAGAAAATAGAAATAGGAGACTAAAAAAGGAAAAATACATGTCTGTTTTGAAACACAAACAAATCTTTTATATTTTGATCATCAAGAAAGATTAATACTATTATAAGATTACTATTCTTATCGAATTCATAGATCAAGTAACATTAACATTATTAGAAGCACTAAAATAGAATTATAATAAGAATGAGTGTTATTTATAGGCTGGCTCTATTAAATATACATTTATTTATTCCAATAATAAATCACTTGCTATCAGATTTGAGCTCATAATAGCGCCCGTTGCAAACTATTATTCATCTTCTCACCTCCAAATCAGGACCTCATATTTGTCGATCACTTTAATAAGTTAAAAAGTAAAGACTTTATCCTGTCTTCAAAATTTCTCTATAATGAGACATGGAATCTCTTTCAAATACCCAAAATCACCTAAGACATACACAATCACAAATGAAATGTGATACTAGCATTTCCATTAGAGATTCTCCAGGGGATTAAACTTTAGATCCATCACAGATTCTCAATCAGGATGTTGAGCTCATTTATCTATCTCTAGAACTTCTTGCCAAGAAAGACGATGTATTCACGTGTTCTTAAATAATCAATTATTTTATACTAATAAAGTTATTTTTGAAATCTATAATAACAATCCATAAGGTTATTATGATTGCTTTTAATTAAACCATTTATTACATTTGTTTCTTTATTGAGGCTAAAACACTTTGATGACTTGCTTAATTGTATAAAGTTGATTAAAATGAACTGGTATTACTATCAGTCATATTATTTAAGATGTTGCATATTTCTGTAGGTCAGAAAAGTTGAATTTCAATAGTAGAACTTTTATTCAAGAATATTTTTTTATTTGAAAATATATGAACATTTCTATGATCAAATATGTTTCATATTGTTAACAAGATTAAATATATCTTGGATCCAGAATGCACCTCTTAATCAGAATACTATCATCAGCCAAATGGCATGATAATAATATATATGAAAATTTTGGCTAATTTTTGAAAAATTTTGTGCAAATAATTTATATTAAACAATCAAGTGATATTGTATCCATAATTAGTAAAAGCATCTGTAAATATACCAAAAGATGGCAGAAGAAAGTATTTTTGCTGACTCTAATTAAATAATATAATAATGAAAACATGAATATTTTGAGAACAAGGAAGTTGATGAAAAAACCCTGTCATCATCAATCCAATGTATGATTTCTGTGTTGGACAGAGACATTTCTCTAGTATAGTGAAACATAGTACAGTGGTCATTATCTTTAATGAGAATGACTGAAATGAAGTGAGGAAAATTATTATAAAAAAATATATTATTTTGGCTTATAAGATATGGATATATCAACACCATATATAAATATCACTTGATTTCTTTCATCTTGAATACTTAATAGTTATCAAATGATAATGCAATTTAATCTCTATCCCTAAATCTGTTTCTGGATTTTTCCTAAGTCAATGCAAGAGTGCACCAAGTATCCCCATTAAATTCATTTTCTTAATATCAAGCTAATAATCTGAAATTTAAAAAAACCCTAAGATTTTGAACCTAAAATAGCTTGCTTGAATAATTATACTGATCTGATATTAGGTTAGTAACTATATATTTAAGTAGTCTATTACCTTATTTGTTTAAAAGGAGATAATGATAAATGCCAGCTGCATAACTACATTGGCTTCAATTTTGAATCTCAAGTCCTCATTGATAAAGTCAAAATACAGAAATGGTCCAGGAATAGTCACCAAATTGCACTATCATTAGGAAAATATTGATCATCCAAGCTTGCAATATATGATGCTAAAATAGAGAGAGAAAAACTGCTATTGTTTCTTATCTATAAAAAAATTCATTCTCAAGAATCTTAAGCAGTATAATTATATAGGATAATAGACTCTGGTGATGGAAGAGCAAATTACTTTTTTCTTTCAAAAACTATGTGTGTTAAATAAATTTATAATTACAACTTTAAATTATTGTTATAGATTTCTAACTATAAGATCTTTCCATTGACTTGTTGCAAATTGAAAGATTTCATGAGTATTAATGTATAATAGGAATTGTGGACTTAATCAGTGAAGTATTGGATAGCTTCATGCTCTCAGATCTAACCACTTCAGCTTTACCTATTTATATAGAAAGTAGGTTGACATAAAGAAGGGTTTCCCTCTTTTCTTCCAATGCATAAGCTTGTGGTTAAGACCAGTAAATGTCCCTACCTTTACATTTTCAACTGCACATGCTTTAGGTTTATTGCCTCAGTAAATATTTCTCTGAGTTAACTAAAGACAATTCCAACATGGCTAAAATCTGATATAGTACCATTGTGACTTTCTGGACAAAGCACACATCATATATTAATGAAATAATCAAGTTAATAATCATTCAAATATGTTTGCTATAAAATCAGCTGTAGAGTGGTATATAATATATTTGAAATAGTTTGTCTTTTAAGTGATTGTTCTCAATAATTACTTTCTTGGGTAAAAGGAAGTTTCCTGCTAGAAAATTTTTAAGTTATCATAAATAAAAGATATTTATAGAAATAAGAGGGAATAACAGAGATCATTCAAGCCTCACCATTGTTTGAAATATACAGTGGAGCTATGAACTACACTATATTTTGTTCAAAGTTATTCACATGTACAAATGTATATAATAATATTTCATGATTTAGTGATAAACATTGATTAGTATAGAATACGTATAGTTTATTAAAGTGAAAGTCTACAATATTATTCAATATGCATATAATAACTCAGACACTTTTTATGTGTATGGAATACACATATAAATTACGATCATAGTATAAACAAAATTTTAAAACTTAATAGTAACATAGTTATTAATAATAAATTAAGAAGACAATTTATATATATTTTACTGAGTGTATGTTCCCTCATGCATTTAGTGAAGCAATAGTAATAATGAAGTTAAAAAGTAACTACTGTATTATTATTCTTTAAATAAAGTAAAAATGAAATGTCTGACCTTTGCCATGATTAAATACCCTCTGGGTAATATTATTTTTTAAATAACTTTTTTTTCTCTTACAGAAACATAATATACTACTTTCTTTATTAAATAATTACAATCTCTAATTATTTTAATATTGTAAAATCAATATTAACTTCAATTCATGTTCTAAAATTTTGTGAAAAAAATTAGTTACTCTTAGAAACGATTTTATTTCACAAAACTACTGCACATCAAATTTGGATAATAAAGGAAGGATAAAATGTATGTGCTTCCAATATAAACTGAAAATTATTTTATTAATGAACCAGATTATTTAGGCTGCTCTGAAATGGAAAACTGCTATTGACATAATTTAAAATTTATACTTACTTTAAATGATCAAATTTCAATGGTAAAATTTATCCATAATGTTGCCTTTTATATATAAAATTAAAAATAATCAATTTAAACAAAACTGAAATTGACAACTCACTATAAATAAAAAGATATTTAATATATCAACCTGGTTTTCATTGCTTAATTGTATTTTTTCAAGATGTTTCTTTTTACACAATCACATGTGATGTTTATAAGATGTGATGCACTGTGACTGCTCCTTATAAGAAGTCAGGAATTTATCAGTCACTATGCTTAAAAAAACCTGATAGCCAATTTGCCTTCACTTTCCATTCACCACCCTAAGTTTTTCCCATATTCTTCTCTATCCTGCTCCATCCCATTTACACAACATAATCTTTGTCAACTCCATAGCCTTTATATCCAAACCTCCATTATCTTTTCCCAAACCCAGCATAAAAACCAAGAACCCACTTTCCTTATAATCACTTTGTTTATATTTATTCTACTGCAACTTCATTATTTGTACCCTTTCTGTTTTCAGGCATTTACATTTAATTAACAGATGCCTAATATTTTCTATGCCTTCCTTGCACAACTTGCAGACTAAATTTTTTTACATTTTTCCATTTATGTGTATATTCATTTGTTGTTAAAGATCCTGTTTGAGCCTTAAATAGTAAACTACTTTCCTTGCTATTATCATAAATTAACTCCCACCCAATATTCCGTTTACTTCTATATATATATATTTAAACTCAATCAACTAACTTACAGCAACTCCACCCAATGAACATTATTTACATTACATTATAACAATTAATATAATTAGTAAATACAAATATGCACATAAAAATAATTAAATTTATTACAATTCTTTTTTTTCATAATATATAAATATTTACAAAATAATCTTTAAAAAAAATCTTTTATTTTAAAATTATAGCACTAAAGTTTTCAATAATTTAACAATGCCCACTTTCTTTATAATTGTGCTGGATATTTAACCATGTTTACACATTTGTTTACACATTTGTATATTCAAGAAAATTTAAACAAATGTGTAAACATGGTTAAAGGCCCAGCACAATTAGGGGATAAATGGGCCTTTTAGATTATTGGAAACTTTAGAGTTATAATTTTAAAATAAAAATATTATTTATTTATTTTTAGATTATTTTGTAAATATATATATATATTATGAAAAAAAGGAAAAAAAAAGGATTGTAATTAGTTTAATCATTTTTATGTACATATATGTAGTTTACTAATTATATTTATTGCACTAATAATATTCATTTAGTGAAATTGCTGTAGAGTAGTTGGTCATGAAGGCATTTTAGAAAGAAATGGGATGGTAATGTTTTTATATGAGAGATGCAAAAAGCGAAATGAAAATGTTCAGTAGATTACAATTTATGAATGATAAGAGAATAGCCAAAATAGTATTTAATAGGGTTATGAGTAAAAGATAGACAACAAGATGGGTGAGAAAGGTAGTCCAGTATTCAGAAAAAATTATGTCACTATACTTATACAAAAGGTGGAATGATTGTGTTAGGAGAATTGTTGAGTGTTATAGTGGCAAGGAATGGAATAGAAGAATAGATGCATTAATAAAAAATAGGGAGTTGGGGAGATTGAGAACTAGTATGGAGAGTAAAAAGAGTTTAAATATAATAGGCAAAATTCTCTCCATACAGTAGTGCCACTCTAAGCAAGACAGAGTAATCAATGGATGCCAGAAGGCTTGTGCATAAATCCCTATCTAGTGCCTACTCATCCAATATCCCCAAACTAGTTTCTGGCTTATGGCCTTCGTCATTGAGGAGCCTTGGATCTGAAAGCACTGCACCTTGATCTTAGGAGCATTAGATCCTAAGATCTAGGTGCAGTGCTCTCAGATCCAAGGCTTCTCACTGACGAAGGCCATAACCAGAAACTAGTTTGGGAATATTGGATGAGTAGGCACTAGATAGGGATTGTATGCACAAGCCTTCTGACATCCATTGATTACTCTGTCTTGCTTAGAGTGGCACTACTGTATGAAGAGAGTTTTGCCTATTATAACAACAGTTATGAGCAAGCATGGAAGATAGTGATCATGTGATGTTTTAAGAGTTTAAATATATATAGAAGTAAACAGAATATTGGATGTGAGTTAATTTATGATAATAGCAAGGAAAGTAGTTTACTGTTTAAGGCTCAAACAGGATCTTTAGTAACAAGGAAATACATGCATAAATGGAAAAATGTGGGTGATTTAGTCTGCAAGTTGTGTAAGGAAGACCTAGAAAATATTAGGCATCTATTAATTAAATGCAAATGCCTGAAAGCAGAAAGATATAAATAATGAATTTGTGGAAGAATAAATATAAACAAAGTAATTATATGGAAAGTGGGTTATTGGTTTTTATGCTGGGTTTGGGAAAATATAAGAAGATTTAGATATAAAGGTCATGGATTTAACAAAGATTATGGTGTGGAAATGAGATGAAGCAGGATAGAGAAGAATATGAATAAAATTTAGGGTGGGGAATAGAAAGGGAAAGTAAAGTGGCTAACAGATGTCTCTGGGCATTTGCTGAGAGATTCCTGACTTCATATAAGGAGAAGTCACAGTGCATCACATCACATCACATCAACATTACATGTGATTATGTAAAAAAAATCTTGAAAAGCTTCTACTAAGGAATAAAAACTGGGTTGATATTGTAACCAGTTGGCTTACATAGCATACACTAATATAGTGTATATTCATATATATATATGTAAAATAAAGGAAAAGTAGCACAGACAAAAATTATAGTAGATATTTTCTACATTTACTGAAATAGAAATAAATAAATAATAACTCTGTTTTAAAATATTGTTTTATAAATTAAACTTTTAAAAGGTCTGAATAAATATAAATATTGTATTATTATTATTCTGATTTTGAAATGTAAAAACACCATACACCTGGGTCTCGTTTTACGCGATAGATAGGTTCCTCAGAAAACACACGTAAATGAAATCATGCAAAAATAGACGTAACTTACATTGAAAAAGGGGGGGTGCGGTCTGTGATTTTTCAAAATTCGCATAAAAGCAAAGCACCAATGTAAAATTACTTTAAAATTCGCGCAAAAAAAAAATATAAGAAAATAAAATATGACTAATAAAAATTTTCAAATTTGAAAAAAATTGATACAAGACAAACTTTTTTTAACTATAATATTTAATTTTATTCAAAATAATATATTTTTATGCATAATTTACAGCTATTTGCTGAAAAACACATTCGTTTGCAAACAACTAGCGCCAACTTCATACTCATGTTGTAACAGTGGTTTTCTGGTGACAACATAATTAGTAATTAATCTTTGAGACGATGATTTTATTAAATGTTTATGAAACTAACAACTAAAAATTAAATTCTTATTTTTGTCTTTAATTTTCAATTCGGTTTAAAAATCAAATTTCACATTAATTTCAAGTCGCAGTAAGTAATTTTTAAATTGTTAATTACAATTAAAAATCAGATTTTAATTTTTAATTGTCAAATTTAATTATGCCCACTGCTATTACTGACCTTTTAAAAATAAACTTGTGGACACTAAATGATTAATAATTGATTACGTTCTTTTTTAAAAAGCAAAAACAGAATGTGATTTAAAATGCAAAATTAACACGTACAATGTTTGAACAAATTTACATTATAATCTTGTAAAATTTAATGTGTGTATACATAAAATGTGGAAATTATGATTTTAATTTCATTATTGCATAAAATCTTACTATTATAAAGCACTGAAAATATTGAAATTACTAAGATGAAAGTCGAATTCCAATAATGCGCTATTACTTTCAATATAACGTAAGTGCGCGAAATTTATTATTTAAAGTAATAGCGCATTATCGGAGTTCATATACCTGGGTCTCTTTTTACGTGGACTTATTTAACACACTTCCGGTGAAACACGAATCGCGTAACTTCAAAATCATGTTAAATAAGTCCACGTAAAAATAGACCCAGGTGTACTTATTTTTGGAATTTTTTAAATTAATTAAAATTTTTATCTATTAGAAATACCCTAAGTTAAAACATGTATATAGATTCCAAGGGATTAGAGATAAAAATAAAATTCTGTTTTTAATCAAGGTGTTGTTATAACACCTCAGATTATTTTATAAAAAGGGCTGATAAAAATATCAGTCAGTCTGGAGAATGATTTTAAAGAGAACAGTTTGGCCTGCAGTTTTATAAGAGTTAGCAGAAGAGCTAGCTGTAAAGTTGGCTAAATTATTTTGTGAAGAGTGGGTAACTGGCTAAAATATTTTGTGAAGAGTGGGTAACTGTAGCAGAAAATGGCCACAGTAAAGCTAGCTGCAAAGATGGCTAGAATAATTATCAAGAGAACTGCCATGAGGATGTAAGAATGCAAAGAAGCACTGCTATTCAGTTCAATAATGGAGTTTGAATTTACATGGAGGAAACGGGTCAAGATTCTTTGTAATTCATAGCCTTAAAAGTGTTCTGGAAAACAACTTGCTGACCTAAAAATCCAAGTATAAGTGGAATTGACTATAGAAAGGAAAAAGTCAACCATACCTGAATTATGTACTTTTACCTGATGATGACAATTTCCTGGAATGACCAAAAAACAGCTTGCCCAAGAGAGCAGCTGAATAAAGAAGTAGTTATACGTATGCTGCTGTGTCTACATATGCGAAGAGAAGCACAGATAAACTTGCATACAAAAGTGAGTTGTTTTTCAATAATTTATTTGATGGACATTTTAAAATCGATATTTTTAAATTTAAAGACATTGATAATTCGTTAAGAGGTAACCTAATAAAAGCTTTCTAACCTCTGAAAAATTGACTATATATTTTTTGCAAAAGAATAAAAGAAAGCTATAATAGAATTTGTTAAACTGATTTTTTTTTAAATATTGATACACACGTATAAGTGTGAAATTTATGTGTTTTCCAAATGAATTAATTATGAAAAAATATAATATTATTGTAACAAGTTGAAATAGATGAAAGTCAGTGTGCATATATACACGCACACTCATATATGTAAAATTTTAATATTTTTTTTGATTAAATGTCAATTCATTTTTTTAAAAATATTAATTGCATATTATAAATCGTGTTTGCGTGCACATATATGTAAATCAGTGTAACAATTTAAATGTTGAATAGTAATTATTTAAATCTCAATGTGATCATTTGAAATTTTGTATTATAATCAAAATCAGAAAATTCACGCGCATATGTGTGCATATATATGCCAGTTATATTGTAAATAACAATGCGTGTCAGATAGACACTTATATGTAAAATTTTGATCATTTTTCTAAATTAAATGTTAATTCAAACATATTAATTTTGTATCAAGCCACATGCCTGTGTGCTGAATGGGTTTTAAGTAAACCTAATTTATTAATCATGTAACTCAATGTATACTTTTCAAAATCAGAACCCTCATAAGACCTTAATCATTTATTTTTTTGTTAATAATAAACTTGTATTTAATTGTTAAAATTGTATTTCATCATCCCTTGGTCACATACAGTAGATCTTGTGTTCTCTGAGCTAGATTTCAGACACTGATAAATGGGAATGTATATTTAGTGCTTTGGGGCATCCAGAAATGATCAATCATCATCCTGGTTGGCGCAAAAGAGGATACTCTTTAAAGCCCATGCACTATTATTTTTTATTTTACTATAATCTTATTAAAAATATTAAGTTTATAGTTGGCCAGTACAAGTGGCCTGAGCATTGATGATGATCAGCATGTTTTAAATGTCCCAGCATTATTGTTTTGATTTCTAATTATTGTGTATTTTTAATGGGTGGGCACTAAGCTGGTGTATCCAAGTTATGTTTAAATAATTGCCCAAGGTGGCAAAGGCTCAATAATTAGCCTGGTCTACAGAAGACCTATTTCCAATCCAGTCACAAGATGGACTGTTGATTTTATTCTGATGTATTGTACTGATTTGCTTATTCCCATCAATGATGATGATGGATGGTTATTTCTCTCGAGTATTTACTTATACTGATATTTATTCACTTGTACTTATTTTTTAAATTATAATGCTGTTGGATTTATAGTTGCTCTTTTGAGTTAGCTGGCTGATCTCTCAATGATCTTTTGAAGATGTTTTAATCTCATGCTCTTATAAAATATTATACTACTCACATATACACTTATAAATACTATATTACCATAGATACTTTTAATACATTGTACAGGCTTAAACCTGCATTTATATATATAATATATGCAGGGTTCGAACTCAGACTTTCACACGACCCACCACTCTCAGTGCCATCTCATATTGCTGACCCACCTGATCACACACATGTTGAAAAGATAAATAATCACCAATATATGTATTTCATGCTAAACCAGCAATCATCAGTTGGTCCAGATTACTATCCTCACACACATATATAATCAGTACTCAGCTTTATATTAAGATAGCCAATCTTTATACTTTAATGGACAGGCTTCAAACTATTCCAACTCACAACTCTTTAGCCTTCCATTTCATTGAAAATCTGATGATGGAACGTTCAAAGCCCTTGATAGTGCCAAGGTTGTCATCCTACCCATGTTGACATATTAGTCATTCTGACCCCTCATGTACAGGAGAATAATCCATTTATACATACATATACGAGGGATGGGCAGACCTTTTACACACTATTTATATAAATTAATGCATTGTACAGCAAGCAACCTGCTGTACAATGTATTAATTTATATAAATAGTGTGTAAAAGGTCTGCCCATCCCTCGTATATGTATGTATAAATGGATTATTCTCCTGTACATGAGGGGTCAGATCCCTCGTATATGTATGTATAAATGGATTATTCTCCTGTACATGGGGGTCAGAATGACTAATATGTCAATATGTGTAGGATGACAACCTTGGCACTATCAAGGGCTTTGAACATTCCATCATCAGATTTTCAATGAAATGGAAGACTAAAGAGTTGTGAGTTGGAATAGTTTGAAGCCTGTCCATTAAAGTATAAAGATTGGCTATCTTACTATAAAGCTGAGTACTGATTATATATATATATATATATATATATATATGTGTGTGTGTGTGTGTGTGTGTGTGTGTGAGGATAGTAATCTGGACCAACTGATGATTGTTGGCTTAGCATGAAATATGTATATTGGTGATTATTTATCTTTTCAACATGTGTGTAATCAGGTGGGTCAGCAATATGAGATGGCACTGAGAGTGGTGGGTCATGTAAAAATCTGAGTTTGAACCCTGCATATATTACATAGATGTTTTTGTAAATTATTGATATTTCATTTTGTAGTGACTTGGGGTTGATGATGATTTGCCTTCCCCCAGGTTCACTCCCTCTATTTCTTTACCTCTATCCCATTACAATATATTAAATAATTTTTTATTTATAGTGAGTTGTCTGTTTCAATTTTATTTTAAATTATTTTTAATTTAATTTTTTTTACAAATTTTAATGGCTTTTTTTTGTTTGTTTGTATTGTTTTTTGAATAGCGTAACAATGGAAGTCATGATATTAGATACAGTGTAATTTGAAGTTCTTTTATACATATATTAATCTGGACAAATTTTAATGTATAACTAACTACAACTCCAGATTTTGCACTAGCATATGTAGAAAAGGTAGTAATTTCAATGAGATAAGAAAGTGATTTAAATAGGATTTTTTAATGAGTTTTAAAAAGTTATCCATGGAGAATCTAAACAATTATATAGTAGACAATATATCTATACTATGGGTTTATACATGCTATAATATGTGGTATGAAAAGTAATAATACCCAATTTGATACGATAATGAAAACTGAAAAATATAAAGCCAAACAGATCTAATTTTTTTGAAAAGATTATCTGCCTTGAATATGATTAAATTTTACTTGTATTCTCAGTCGAAGACCAAATGATCAAGTTGAAATCATGCCACTTGGTTATATCATGAGATGATCTGTCTTGTGAATCCTGTGATAGAAGTGGCAGATTTTGGAGATCAACTCCATGGATTGCAGCATAATTCTGTCACTTTTAGTATGAATCCCTAAGGAATAAAGCCATTTGATGATGATGGTGATCATCATCATCATCATCATTATCATTATTATTAGTATCATTATTATTATTATTATTATTATTATTATTATTTATGAGATGATCTTATTTATTACAAAAAGTATACAACATTCAGAAAGATTGCTAATGGCGAAAAAATTAAGGACAACTAGTGATGGAGATCATGGACTCTATCTTTTTCATAAAAAAACAAAAACAAATACATGATTGATAATTTTGAAGATGTGCTACTTATATTATAAGATGTGTGCTGATATGTACATCCTATTAAGCAAGCAATGTAAATTGTGAAAAAAAAAATTTTGCAATTAAAAATATTGAAATGTGTGGAATTATTTTTATCATGAAATTTTTTCCATTACCTTTATTTTGATGAATATTTAAAGCTAAAATATTGAATTATTTTAAAAAAAGAGGAATGATAAGAGGGATAAAATTAAGAGTAACGACTAAAAACCTATCACAGACATCAGCTGTGAGAGGATTAAGATAAATATAAAAGTTAAAAAGAAAAATGAAATTTTGCCTTGAGTGGGATTTTAAGTGTTATATTTTCAGATTTTTTTTTTTGGTTGTTGTTGTTGTTATTAAATATGGTAGAACAAGCTAATTGAAAGGATAACAGAAAAAATTATATCTCTTTAAAAAAAAAAAAAAAAATCTTGCAATTAAATGGTAACATAAATTATAATTTTTTTTTTTAAAAAAAGATGTTTTAAATTTTTTCCTTCTAAAAAGTGTCTTTATATGCATTATCGTCATCGTCATTATTTTCAAATATTATCAATTCACTGCATCCGGATGAACATCTCATTGAGTTTAATGGTTTCTTTAATTCTAATAAACTATTTTATTTGTATATCTCATGTGAAGTCTCTTTCTAGGTCTTTTATAATTGTTGGGATATAGTTTAAAACTTCGGTTATCTATCTATTGTAATCTCTTCTAACAAACTCTAATAAATTCTTTATTTCATCTATCCACTTCCCATGTAGTCTCTTTCTGGATTTTTTACAATTTTTGGGATACAGTTTAAGACTTTAGTTGTCTATCTATTGTCATATTTTTTAATAACATGCCTAGGTCAATTCTATTTCTGCATTTTAATGTTTTCAATAATGGCTATGGCATCTATTTATTTATTCCAACTATATACTTTGTTTTTGATTTTTCCTTGGGTTTTTTTCATCCACATACATTGTTATTTTCACTGTACTTTTTTCATACTGTTTTTTTTCTTAAGTGTCATAGCATCGGCCGGGATGCGAACCCGCAACCCGGGCAACTGCCCGCAAGTGCAAGGTAGTCGCACTGACCTCTCAACCACCAATGCAATACTTTCTTCATACTTTGTTGTGTAATTTGAAGTTCCCATATTACACTCTTTTATTAAGTATCAGAAAAAATCTAAATTAATTAAAAAAGCAAATTCATTATTTTTTAAAATAAAAGTGTGTCACTTTTTATTTTGTATTAATAAATTGTGAAAGTCTAGTTGAATTTTATTTTAATTTACTTTTTTTAAAAAAAAAAAAAGCTGAAATAATGCTTTATTTCAAACAAATCATTTTTCAATCGCAATAAAATAATTGGATGATTTGTTTTTCAGAAGGAGTTTAGGGATAGAATAGTGGATTTGAGAATTAAAGGTACAATGATCACAGCTCATACTTCTAGTTTTTTCTTAATGATATTCTTTTAGAACAGGGGTGGGCAATTGTTTTGGCTTGGAGCCATAAAGGTTGGCAGAGGGCCACATTGGGGGCCATTTTGTGGAAGTGAAGGTTATCAGAGGGCTGCACCTTCCTGTATTACCAAAGAAATATTTGTTTGTCCATTCTTCATTAAACACATGACATTCATCACCGATTTTACATTTTTTTCAGAGGGTTCATAGTTTCACTAAAGTTGGAAATGTATATATTTGCTAATGCAAAGACAAAATTTAAATTAACCAGATCAACTGGAAAATCGCTGTACATTGTATCTACACTGCGCATATGTATTGACCTGGCCATCTCAGTGGAAAATACGAGATGACTCTTCAGTCATGCATGGGAAGGAAATCTCAGTTCAAAGCAGATTTTTTTGACTATCTTGGTGGGCCACATAAAAACTTTTAGTGGGCCGCATGTGGCCCTCAGGCCACTATTTTCCCACCTTTGTTTTAGAACATAACATTTTTTAAAAGCTAGCACAACAATTGGTAACCAATCGTGACCTATTATTTGAAACTGTTATAATAAAGTAAATATTGAATTTCAAAACAAATCAATGACTTCTTTGATTGCAAGTACTTCATATATAGGTACATTTTTGTTTTTTACTTCTTAAAAAGTATTTTTAAAAATCACTTCTTGAGAAATACATTCCGAAAAAGTATTGGATTTAATTGAAGTATTTGATGTTTAAAACCAAATATCTGACAAATAAATAAAGTATAATTTTTTAATTTTATAACAAAAATAATCTAATTATTTATTGCTTGGAGTTCATAAGAAATTCTAGCTAGTGCCAGTAGTCTCAGAGCAGGCTATGTTCAATAGAACATAAGTTTCAGTATCAATACTCTGTCATTATACTAAACATTGTAGTTTCTGATTACTATAATGCAATTTAATATGGTAGTGAATCCCATTGAGCTACAAGTAAACTAACTATTAGTGTATGTGTGAATAAACCCACTTATTGACATATAAACATGCAGAGCTTGATTTATATATAACATAATTTTAAGTCAACTATAATCTATTTTGAAATCATTCTAACTAACCAGAATGGAAAGTTGAATCTCATATTTAACAACTTCTAACAAATATCAAATTAATCTTCAGTTAATAGATGTAGTAGTTGTTGAACTACCATAGATGTAAATATAACTTTTTGATAGCTCTGATTATAGTGATTTCAGAGTAGCTTGTAGTTATTGTGAAATTACATTAGTATATAGTTATTGTGAAATTACATTAGTATATATATAAATCACACTTTGCATGTTACTACATCGTAAATAGTAAGCTTGCATATAATCAAAGCTATAGATGAAGTTATTCTATACCTATGTTTACTGATGGTTAGTTTACATAAAGCCACTGGGAGCTTTCAGCACTTCCACATTAATTTCATCTATATTCAAGCTATCAAAAAGTTATATATAATGCAATTTGTAATTTGTTCACAAACAATTGCACCGAATACAAGTTTAAGAAAAAGTTTAATTGGAATATGGCTGACTATAATTTTTTAATATCAAAAGCATCAGTGTTAATCTACTATATTATTTTTTCTTAACCCTGCTGATATAATGAATCTGAGAGATATAAATAAACTCTTTTCTTAAATATTATTATTATATATATAGATTCAAAGTTATGACTAATAATTGTATAAGATTGTATAATATCTGATAATAAATTATATCTGAGAGATATTGCAAACTCCAATGTTGATGTAGTTGTGAAAAGTATTTATGCCTTAAGAATATTATTTGCAATGACTGTTATAAACATTTTGCAAGGATAATTATTGAAGATTCTGATTAATTAATGTTAAAGACATATTTCTATTATTTGAAAATAAGATTTTGTATTCTTTATATTTCTTTGTTTAATAAATTTAAACAATTTGTATTTTATTATTAATTATAATAAATGCAAATTTGTAGTGTTTTTTTTCTTTCTCATGTGTCATAGCATCAACCGGGAAGCGAACCCGCTAACCTCTCGACCACCAATGCTTGACACAAATTTGTAGTGTCATTATTATTTTTACATTTTAACACAAACTAATAATGAATATATTTCTTGGATACGTATGATCTATGCGGTAATTTTTTTGACTGTGATCTCTGCAGAATTAATTATTATTATTATATAATAATGTTTACTGGGAAGGAGCGGGGAAGTATTATAAAATGTCAATTCAAAAGTATTCTGATCTGAAAA
The DNA here is from genome assembly GCA_028023455.1 of Epiperipatus broadwayi. NCBI lineage: Eukaryota > Metazoa > Onychophora > Udeonychophora > Euonychophora > Peripatidae > Epiperipatus > Epiperipatus broadwayi. Next base: position 13,961,814 of record JAQFVV010012396.1, read on the forward strand.
TGAATCTTTGTCTTTTGGTATTTTTTTTTTTTTCGATGCAGACACATAATTTGGGATTATTTACAAAACGATTTTCCAATCTTTTTTTTAATTTATTATTAAACTGATCAGGATGGCCTTTGAGCGTTCGTTCCATCATCAGATTTTCAATTGGATGGATAGTTGAATAGTTGGAGTGAGGAGTAAATTGAAGCCTGTCCATTAAAGTATGAGGATTGGCTATCTTAATATATATCCGAGCACTTATAGTATACGTGTAGAGATGGTAATCTGGACCAACTGATGATTGCTGGTTTAGCATGAAATACGTCTATTGGTGATTATTTATCTTTTCGACATATATGTGTTCAAGTGTATCAGTGTTATGAGATAGAGTAGAGAGTGGTGGGTGGTGTGAAAGTCTGTGCTCATATACCCTATATACTATTTAAATAAACTGGTATTCTTTTTTTTGGTTATGTTAAATGCATTGTTTCAAATATTTATATAATATAAAATATCATGTAACTTTCATTCTGATATTTTTCGTTGATATATATCTAAGAATCCGATTTAGTGCAGTACTAGAGTAATGGACTCAGGTCAGTTCTTAATTGAGTAATATAATTTAAAAAAAGTTCTGATTAATGAAATGGAACTATTAAATTATCAGTCTGCCACTAGGGTACTTGAACATCACATAATCTTTCGAGTAATATACCACATAAATATTTACTTATATTTAAGCTAACATTTTTTTATATAAATTACAATTCTAAAGGGGAAAAAAATTATTTAGGTATGTCTTCTTTAAAATAATGATTTAATAACAATTTTGTCCTGTATGATTTAGTACTGTAATGGAGTGGTAAACCCATACATAAAGGTTCCAAGATTGTTCTTAGTTGAATAACATTTTTAAAAAAAATCCAGTTTAGAATAATTAAATGGAACTATTAAATGCTTATTACGTCTTTAGAGTATTTGAATATCACATGATCTCATAGCAATTACTCATATTACATATATATATATAAACCTGAGATAATTTCATCCATTCTCTTTCACTTATATACTTTCGAAAAAAAAATGTGATGAAAAACCAAAAATAAAAACATTAACATTCAAAATATTTTATACTTGTAATATTTTGGGATAAAGAGCATTCAGTAAGTGTTCTATGACATTAAAGGAATTTGTAAGACAAAGACCCAAAACATCCAAGTCATTAAAAACATTCTTGATTATTTAATGTTATTTGCATTTTATTATTATTGATTTGATTATTACTTTCAAGAGTTCTGTTTTGTAGCAAAATTTTGGAATAAATGTTTATTTTGTTTTTTTAATTTTTATATTTATTTACGTTATTTAAGCCAATAAACATCACATGATCCAAGGCTCCTCACTGACGAAGGCCACAAGCCAGAAACTAGTCTGGGAATATTGGATGAGTAGGCACTAGATGGGGGTTTTATGCACAAGCCTTCTGGCATCCAATGAGTGCTCTGGCTTGCACTGAGTGGCAATACGTATAGAGAGTTTTTCATGTTTTAATTTACGTTATTTGTTATTAAAACTGAAAAATCCTAATCTACCTTTCTATTACAAAAACCGAAGAGTTCCGTTAAAATTTTATGATTTGTAAAGTGTTCCACGATAGAATAAGTTTGGGAAACGCTTGTCTACTTCACAGTTTTGAAATAAAAGATATGACACAACTTATAAGAATATTAATATTGATAATTGTTAATACTTACTGTTTACAAATAATTCTGTTTTTTTTTTTTAAAAGGTGCACTACCGTAATAATTTATTATTTATGCAACTTGCAGCTCAAAACATTTGAGTCTAAGTAAGTTTAAAAATTAAACTGGATTTTATTTAATTTATATTATTATCAGTATTAGCTATCTGCCAAGAGATATAGATTCTAATCATAATCTTTATAACCCTCTTCTAATATTTCTATTTCTTCTCACCTTCAAATGTCATAATTATTTTCTTTTCTTTTTTTTAGAATTTAAATCACCAATCTCTTGTTTTCTACTTTTTTTTCTTATATCCTTAGCAGACTATTCTTCAAACTTTCTCCTTCTCTAAATATACAACTAATTTTTTTTTCTTTAAATAGTTTTTTCCAGTAAATTTCTATTCATATACGCTCTTCATCTTTTGAACATAATAAATCCTATTTTTTTAACTTATTTTTTCCATTCTTCTTCATTACAAAAGTTCTAAATTATTTACTTTACAATGCCTTTGTTAAAGTTGTTCTTTCCTGAGTATGTTTTTTTTTTTTTTAATGTAATTTATAAATATGTTTTACTAGTTTTTTGATGAGATGTAAGGCCTTTTCAGTAATTAATGGGTCTGAAAGTAGTTAATGGTTTATGAACTGTGGTCAATTTAATTCCCTCTGTTCTAATAGTGTAAACTTTTGGACCACAATTTTTCAAGTAATCATACTTGGCATGTTTTTTTGTTTTAGAAAACTTTTAAAATTAAAACATCTTGAAGTATCTTTTGCACAACTTGTGCTTAATTAATTAAAACTACTTTATTATCTTTTCAGACCACTGCTTAAGTAAATTGATTACAATATTAATTGTTTTTTATTGTTTGTTTATGTAGATACCTCACTTTTTAAAAATATAATTAATTCTATTTATCAACACAGTAAACTATTAAATTTATTAAATTCAATGAAAAATATTAAAATGCTGTTGTAAAATTACGTACTTTGGAGATTATGATGTTTGAGCACTAAAATGACAGGTTGAAGAACAATAGTTCCATTCATTTAACCAAACAAGTACTGGAGTAAAACACATAGTACCATCTATATGTATATTTTCATAATCGTAGAGTCATATAATGTAATAAGAAATATTTTTACTTTGATATTATTTCTACTATGATGTATTACTTCAATGATGTTTGCTCTAAGTTTGTAATGTGTTTAAAATAATGCTTCAAAGAAATGTGCAGACAAACTTACTTGATAAAATTTATCCTTAGATCTCATGGAGGGGTTATTTTAAACATATTGCAAATTTAGAATAATACTTCACCAGGAACATATAATATAAAAGTTCAATTCTTAAAAAAATAATGGAGATATATATTCATTATGGAAAAAGGAAAAAAAGATATTACAATAATAAATAAAGCAGATACTTGTGAGTTATGCCTTTTTGGTATAACATTATGTATTGTCAAAACCATTCTTTCCCCTTCTGGCATACTATGGCACAAAGTCATATTCTACATGTAATAGCAAAGTTCAAATCTAAAAAAAAACATGTGCTTTCCAATGATGGAGGGATATATTCATTATGAAAAAAGGGAGAAATATGAAGAAGAACCCTGAAATATTTTTTAAATGGCAAGTTGTAAAAAAGTTTTAGATTTCCATTATTTTTTAACCTAAAAAAAAATGGCGAACTGCAATCTTATATTTTAATTACCTTTTTTAATAAAAACTCACAAACGTAACAACTTTTAACTGTAAATGTATATAAAATTTTAAAAAAATTAGCAACACAAATATAACAACTTTTACCATTGTATTTTTAAATAATAAAAAATACTTACAAATAATGCAATACATTTGCTGCAAGTTTAACGTTATATTTTAAATATTAAAAAAAAAAAAAAATTCACAAAGTTTTAACAAAAACAAATCACAAATGTATAAAGTAAATTTATTCTTAAATATAAAACCATATTACTTACAAATAATGCAAAATATATATTATATTGTGGAGGGAGTCACTATGGGAGAGTAATCCATTTAATATCTACTAAAATGGAAAGGAAAGGTCAGTTTATTTGACATGGATTAATCATGCCAGGATTCTTGATTGCCATGACATCATAAATGAAAAATTTGAATAAATATTACAGGATGAAAACATTATCAGAGTAAAACGTCATAGCAGGAATAATACCACAGTACCGAAATTTTCATTACATATATTATAAAAAAAATGATAGCAGAAAAAAAGTACAAGAGAAGTTGATAGCTAATTAAACTGATTTCTGTGAAAAAAAATATGTAATTTAAAAACACTGGGAAGTACTTCATAAATTTTATATATATATATTATTTATATTGTGTTTTTTTTATATGTCATAGCATCAGCCAGGAAGTGAACCCACAACAACTGTCTGCAACCAACTGCTTGCTTGCAAGGCAGCTGCACTGACCTCTCCGCTAACAACACTTGACAATGTTTTTTAATTTAAGATCTTAACTTACTGTTAACCTTTGTATTTTTTATGTGATTTTATTTTTTCTCGAAGTATAATATGATTATTCTGTTTTTGTTTCATTCTTATTTATTTAATCAGTGAAATTCTTTGATTATAGTTTTATGTAAACACATTGTTTTGAACTTTATGGGTATAGAGTGTTTTCTATATATAAAGTTAAACTTTTATTTTTGCATTCATAGATTGCATGGAATATAAAAAAATGAAATAATGATTAATACTTAAATATTAATCCCTATTAAATATTAATACAGTATATAGATATGTATTTTCCCAAAGATTTGTGGTGACATTTTAGTTGTACTTATATGTTGGCTTATTTCCATCATCATCATTTAAAATCATTATTGATCCACTGCAGAATGAAAGTCTCTCCAAGTTCAATCCACATTCTTTGATCTCTAGTCACCCTTCTCCACATCACCTCAGCACACTTCCTTATTTTGCCCAACCTCATGTGTGGTCTCTTTTTAGGTCTTTTACAATTTCTTGGAATATAGTTTAAGATTTCAACTGTCCATTTATTATCATCTCTTTTAGAAATATGTCCTACCCAACTACACTTCAGTCTTTTAATTTTTAATTTAATTTTTTTATTTCCATCGTCTACCATTATATATTGAATGTCTTTAGAAAAAAATTTTAAACTTTATTTAAATTTTCCAATTAGATTCACTGTTAAATAATTATTCACAGATTAGTATATGCCAGGGTTGTCCAACAAGTCGATTGTGATCCACCGGTCGATTGCAAAGCCATTTTTGGTAGATCGTGAGGCCAATCTGGCAAGAGCTGTCGGGTAACAAGTGAAACAAATTTAGTCCAGATTTTCAAGTTTTTTTGTTATTTTTGTTTTTGTTCTAATTTTTTTTTGCAATTCTAGATAGGTGAAGTCCACTAAGCCATATCATTATTGAAAATAATATTTTAAATCTTGATTTAATATAGCTAATTTGAATTAATAAATATTGTTAATAATTACTCATGTTGCTTTAATTCCCCCGGACATGAGTGTTTTGGCCTGATAAATAATTGTTATTTTTTACTAGGTAGATATATAAAAATAGTATGTATTTCACACCTCCCTACACTTAGACTACGCCTATGACAATAAGTCGATCGTCTATGACAAGTCGATTGCAATACATTTTCGAAATAAAAAGTAGATCTTATGAACACAAAAGTTGGCCACCCCTGGTATATATTAACCTGAGCATACATACTATCACTAACACTTTAATGTAATTGGAAAATTTAAATAAAGTTTAAATTTTTTTTTAAAGACATTCAATATCAATGTTAGATGATGGAAATAGTCAAACATGTAAGTATAAGTATATACATATGTACAAATATGCATACATTAATTTAAATTCAAATATTAAAAAATCCCAGATATGAATTCAAATGTGTTTAAATTATATGTATGCTTGTGTAGATCTATGCAATTCTTAGAAATCCACATATATGAAATAAAATCTAACAAGAAATTGGAGAATTTTATGAGAACTGCATAGTAATCTAAAAGGATATAATTTGTGATATGATCATACGTCATAATTATGATGTGAAATATCAAAAATGCACTTAGGAGGAAATTTAAGCTATATGAATTATATCTCTTAATATTCAAGTGTTATTTATTTGTTTTATTTTATTTTTGTCCTACTCTGTGCAATCTATATATATATATGAAACTAAAATATTAAATAGGAGAATCTTTGATGGTGTATAAAAAAAGATTAAAACATTGGTGTTAATCCAAAATTATCATTAAAGAAGTTTGATAAATAATCAAACTAATTTATTGCAGGAGAGTTCAAAAAGGTTTGCGCCTCAGAAGTGCCCCAAATGAAATCAATTTGGGGATCCTGACATTCCACAATTTCTAAATCCATCTCTGCATTGAATCATGTAATGTAAGAAATTTGATAATAAATCAATTAATATATGACAGTAACAGAAAACTTTTATATATCATAAAAAATAAAATCACACAAAAATATATTTATATAATGAAAAATAAAAGAATATTCTTGACTCATAAATAATATTTTAAATATCTAGTAGGATATGTGGACAAATTTATATTTTGCTAATTGGAACTGTAATATAAAAAATAAAAAAACTATATCCTCATAGGACCTCGTAAAATTTGAGCATATAAGATTACTGGTTTGAGATTTAATGCTACCATTCTTGATGACAAAAATATTTATCTTATTTGTCATCCTGGTTTAGTGTGAAAGAAACTTATTTTATTAATTTATGATATATGTGCACACACATAAAGTAATATGGAAGGATGTTATCAGCAATCAGCATGTGTTAACCTTCTTAATATGATAAATGAAGAAGTCTGTGTTGTGACTCTGCTACAGCATCTCATGAGAAAAATGAAATATTTTAAATATTAATGCATAATGATCTTCACAAAGATGTTTCTGATTTATTTTTTTTTAAGTTTAGTTACATTTTTCTCAATAGATGGAGACACTTTTTTAAAAAATCTCATTTCCATAACATAAAATCCAGTTATATAATAGAGACAAAGCTGTAGAACTGATGTCAGTTGCAAAATAAGCTAAATTTATAAACATTGTTTGTTTTTACTTGTAGTGTTATAGATATAATATTTAATAACTATATCACCTTTAGATTTAATTAGTTTTTTAATAAGAAATTTGAGATTATATATAGGCAATAAATAAGGTTTACTTTTTTCACATTTTTGTAAATAAAAAAATTATAATATTTATCTATTTTAAGCAATTTACTTAGTTTAAAATTATGGTACATTGTAAATGTAGATACAATATTTATACATAAAAAATAGTATAAAACATTAGCATATATCTGTACTTTGTCATAAAAAATACCATATATGTTGCATGTTTTTTTTTTCATTTCTTGATAGAATCTAAAAAAAGGAAGATGGCTAAAATATTAAACATTCATTATTAGAGAGCTGTTTACATGAAAATAATGACATTAATTATAGTGTGTGTATATTTCAAGTACCAAATAAGTGTGTCAGCTGCCTTAGAGTAAAGCCAATCTTTCATTCAAATATAACAACTGCATTTTTATATTAGTGCTGTCACCTAATGTGAATATTTGATACTACACTCATTTTTTATAAATTACCACTTTTAAATAGTTACATTCTACCATGACTAAAGTCTAACTACATACTAAATTTATAGAAAATAACTACAGTGCCAAATATTCATGCTTGTTTATATTAAGTTGGTCAGTATGCCTGTATTAATATAGTGCTTATTATGTTGGCAAAGAAAAATGGTTTCACTCCAAAGCAACTGATGATGACTTTCTACTAGAAACATATACCTCCTTCAGATGAAATCAATATTTTTTTGATGTTTATGATAATCAGTCAGTAATGTTTAATGTGTATTGATTGGATTGGAACTTGCCCACTATCCAAATTTCTTTACCTGTTTGTAAGATGAAATTCTCTGTTTATTACATATATACTTTAAAAAAATGAAATTAGGATCTTAGGTATAAATAGAATATTTTTAAAATGATAAAAAAAAAACAAGAAAACATTAAGATCTTCATTTCTGAAGAGATATAAATATAATTTTTTTAATTAAAAGAAAAATATTTCTTGCAAAAAGAAAAGCAATTAATCAAGTTTTCATATAGTAATTCCTGAGATAGTTATATGATTGAATGGAAGATTGATATCAGGGTTGGTTTTTTAAAAAATGAGAGTATAGGTAGTAATAGTGATCAGTAGTGGCAATTTCAGAAATCAAAAGTTCAGCCTGGATGTCTGATGTTAGATTGATCTCATTCTTAATTTTTAAAAAAGAATGATATTTTCAAAACAGCAATAATACTATGGGATTTAATGAGAACTGTGTGCTAAGTTCTGCTTACATCTGATCATTATTGATCCAATCATGTAACCAATCTCATTAAAAGAAATGTAGAAGAAAAATATCACTGAAAGAATCATTTAACAATTCTCATATATTGATCCACTCAAAATTGTGGCTGCTTCAACTTATTTCAATCTGGAGCTACAAAAGGAAAAATTAGAAAAAGCTTAAATGAATAAAAAATGAAAATAATTATTAAACTGGAGCTACAAATAAAAGGAGAAAAAGAACAAAAAGTTGAATCAATGAAAGTACCCATTAAGAAAACTGAAAAAACCTGAAGCCAAGAGATTGATTAAGCTACTACCTGACAGATTTAGAAAGAGGGACAGCTAGACAACTACAAAAAAAATGACTAAAAAAGGAAAAAAAATTCTTAATAAAATATGAAGTATTGTAATGCATTCACATTTACATTCATAAATGTTTTTTATAGGAAATTGAAATGGAAAAATATTGAATAACTTTTGGTGTTTATTGAAAATATTTTTTTATTTAGTTAAACTAATATGAGGACATTTTCATTTTCAAAAGAAAAAAGAAGAGGAAAGTGTAAGTTAAAGTTAGTTTTCTTTCTACATGAGGAAATATTTTTATAAAATTGAATTATTATAAGGGAATACTCATTTAAATTAAATATTAAGAAGAAGGAAGGAAATAATAATTATATATATATATAATCATTAGAAACCAATCAACACTTAGACAATCTGAATATAGATAACAATCAACAATCTCAAGCTGTTGTCAAGGCAACCTCCTTTTAACAATAAATATGGAATATATATATATATATATATTAAAAACCAGTCTACACTTAGTCAATCCTAATATTAATTACAATTAACAATTTCAAACTATTGACAAGGCAAATTTCTTTTAACAATAAAGATGGAATCCTCTCTTTGGGTTGATCAATATGTATTAACCTTGGATTTGTCACATGATTATCTTCTATTTTTTATTCTTTTATTTGTTAATCAATTTTTTAAATAAAGAGAATAATAATAAATTTCAAAGTTTTTTTGTTTTTATTCTAGCTATCTGTTCTATGAATTACCAATATGTGTGACTGTTTTTATCATAGAGTTCACTTTAAGGGATTTATGAGTTATCCCTGTGAATTTATTTAATAATAGAACAAATTGTGTATATTTTCTCTTATTTACAGTCTCTACAAGTGCTTGTAATCCCAAAGATAGCTTGGATATAACAGAATTTGCCATATATTTGGATGACCACATACTTCATTTTATTTATATATTTTAGGATGATTACTAGTTTATTGATGGCCAGTATTCTTATTGTGCCTGATGATCATGAAATGATAATCATTATTGATAAAAAGGTCATTTCTGATGTAGAATTGTGTTCATAGTAACTTTAGCACTTAGATATTATTTATATTGATTTCAAATGCTGATGTTTTGATAATTTTTATGTTAAATAAAAATGGATGTTTTTGTTGATGACTATTTATTTTGCTTTTGATGTTCATTTCCATCATCCCTGTATCCACCTTCATCCATACCTTTATAATATATATGAATAATAATTATTCAATTAATACTTTCTATATCTAATAGATTCATAAAACTTGACTAAAAAAGAAAAGTTTATACTTCTGATAATTACATGTTTAAAATTATTGTCTCTAATAATCACCTTTAATAGTAATTATACTCAGCAATGTTGTTCATGAGATGCTGAATTTAGATTTATTTAAAATATGTTTATTCTTCATTTAGAAACCTAAATTGTTTTTGAACTGTGTAGAAGATATTAGATTATTTCTATATGCCATCAATATTTCAGTTTTTTTATATAAACTTTGTTTATTAGTGCTAGATAATCTCTCATTTCTTTCCGTTAAACTATGCTTAAATTGATTGTTTTGTTTTCAACTCTATATTACAAAAGTTTGCCATTTATTTTAGTTAAATACTTCTTAATAGTGCTGCTGTACACAGAATGGCAAGTTTCAATAAGAGCATCAAATGTCTTTACCTATATAAGAGGTCAGGACCACATTTAAGCAAAGTTCATTAATACTATTATCGCTGGCTCATTTTTTTGTATATTATTTTTATTAATTGTGCAATAAATATAATATAAATAAATCCATTAATTAAAAACTATTGTAATAACAATAAAAGTAATATATATATATATATATTGTGCCATTACAATTTGGTCACTAGCCAAATTTATAGTAATGTGCATGTAGAAAAGGTCAAACAAAATCATCATCACAATTTTATATAACCATAAAGGAAGTTGTAGGGCATCCAAATTTAAACCCTACAAGGTCCAGTTCTAAAAGCTTTAAACAGAGAAAGAAGGGGTCAACAATTACATGCTTTACTTGTTTGTGTGTTGATAGAAAGGTAATACACACATTTAAACTATTTAATATTTAATTTTTCTTTAAAAAGCAAAGTTATAATGCATACATATAGGCAATGTATGTGTAAATTATTTAATTGTTTTATATTTCAAATATTCAACATTTTAACTTTCTTTAAAACTAAGCTATGCTTGATCAATTCTAACATTTTATTCTATACTTCTATTTTGCTTTTCTTTAATTATAAGTGGGATTTAAAAGTTACAGACTTAATTAAATAATTGGGTTATAATTACTAAGCTAGCAATCATATTGTTTAAGGATAGTTTATGAATGATTTGAAAGAATGAAGGATGTGTGTACATTACATACAAAATTTTACATTTCCTAAATATTGAAAGAAAAGGAAGTATTAAATCTGTTAAATTATTTTTTTTTGTACAATTGTTTGTTAAAAGAGGAAATCTGTTTAATCAGATATCAATCTTTGTAGCAATTTTTTTTTGTAAATAATTGTTTTTCACTTTGGAAACTTATCATGAGTCAGAACTATAATTTTTGAAATTGCCTTATCAAGATCTAAAGAAGGAAGCTCAAAGATTTGAAGTGTTACCTGGATGTTAAAAAGAAAAAAAAACAAAAGAAAGGAAATAAGAATTGAGTCTATTTTTTTTTTAAAACAAAAGTGTCTGGAAAAAGGATTAAACTTTTCATTTGAAAAATACTTTGGTTGAAAATAAATTAGAGATCTAATTAAAACAAATTTGTCCAAAAATAGCAAGTGATGCTATCTCTGATTGGTTAAGGTAGCTAAAAATTGGATATAAAAAGCTGTCTTGAATTATTATTGTGATTGATTCAGATTATTAAACTATAATATTGAACGTTGAAAATATAAGAGATGGCGGGCTAGAAAAATTATATGTATATTCCATTTGCCGGACCATCTGGAGGAAGCTGCACATCACATAGGAAAGAAAAGATGTGTCTAAAATAATATTCTACACCTTTCAACTGACCAGATAAATAAGATGTTTTTAATAGAAGGAAGAAAGCATTCACCTGCATTCAAAGAAGATGAATTAATCTACTGATAAATATTAATCATCAAGTCCAATTAATTGTTACAACAACTGATTTTAAACTCAAGAAAATTTACAAATGGGAAAACAACTGCTGTATTTCATCCACATGCTTGACAAGAAGAGAAGAAAATTTACTATAATGATTTCCAAATTGTCCACTAAAGCAAATAACCTCAATAGAGTCATCATCATTAAATAGTTATCCACCTCAAGAAAGAGATTGTTCCCAGTAAAACGGAAATGGTAGCTACAGAAATATAAACATTATACAAGACAAGTTTGAACCCTTGGAAATTCGCACAAACAAAAGATCGGTAATATGACTTTTTATATCTATTTTCTTTATGATATCAGTCTTAATAAACATTTTAGCAATAAAGTGGTATATTTTATTTAAAGAACTTTTAAAGACTATTCAGATCGATTAAAACAAGAATGTCTTACCAATAATAACTTTGAGCTTCATAAATGACCTTGAATGTATGAAAATTATTTGTTTATTAATTTTACAATATTAAGGTGTAAAACAATTTTTTTTATGGTGTTATGATTTTAGTTTTAACTAATATATTATTATTTTGGTTTTTTTAATATTTTGTTATTATGGGATAAAACACGCACATACATAATAATATTTTTATATGTGTATAATTGGGACTGAATGTGAAATAATGAGTAGTATTAGAATATTAGATTATTTTGTTTCAAGTTAAGTATAGATTTCAGCGCTTGGAAGGGAGGGGGAGATAATGATTTAAAACTATTTTCTAAAACTTGCTCTTTCAATTTTACTAACATTTTTTTTTACATTCTATTTACATGTTGGATTTTTAAAGTATGTGTGCTAATGAGCAGATAATATCTTCTTAAAATACTTTTCTCATGGAGTGAAAATCATGGTCAATGTGACGTCCAACTTAATACAAAATACATTTGAAGGGAAAGGGGGAAGAACTTAAAATTAATCTGAGGATTGTTATATAATCAATTATTATTATTATTATTCGTGTCAATTTTCATATTATCTAGAAATTTTTATGTATATGTTAGAAATGTAGTAATAAATATTAGTTTGTTTTATTAAACGAGGCGTATATATTTCATTAAGTGTAGTCTTTGTTAAGTGTGATTATTCATCATCATCAATGGTTGAATATTAGTTATTTAAGATATAAGTAAATATGCTAAAATTAAGCAATAATTATGAATTTCTTTATAAAATTTAGTTTTATGTTTAGGCTTAGTCCTAGAGCTGTAGTTGAAACCCTTGTCATTATTGTTATTATGATCATCATCATCATCGTCATCAACATTTTAATTAATGAGCTGTTTAACTGTTTAAAGGCCATAAATAAATATTGATTTTATAATATTTAGTGATCTCTTAGTATTATTATAACCACATCCCATCATCTATTTCATGCAAGGATGAGTGAATTGCCATCCTAAATTATTTATATATAATCTGAGCTAGTAAACTTACAAAACTATTGAAACACATTTGTTATGCTAAGATCTGAGAAATGATTTATGTCTAATATACTCCACTTTGGTTTAAAGATGTTTTACTTTTACCTAACTATTAGTGCTTATAGTGATATGGCTCAAAAAGCAAAATCTCTCATTTTTATTATAAATAAAGTACCAAGAAGGGATTCAAACCCGGTACATGTAAAAGGTTATCAGATATAACCGTGTCTAGATTCAGATAATCTAGTGGTGCCCTGCTAGACCATATTCACTTAGTATTTGTTTAAACATGCACTTAACATCAAACCACGAAATGAAAGTGGATAAGATTACTGTCTGTATACCTGAGTTAGATTTTATTGAAATTACTAGTGTACTCACCTCACGTGATACCTTTAATCTTGATATTTGGACTCCTTTAAATATTTTTTTGATTCATTTATTTAGGTTACAATGGACACCCAACTGGGGCCTGATATTTTACCATATACCTGAAAAAGAGAGTCTATAGAATGATGGGAGATGTGTGGTTAAAAATAGAGAAATTTTTTAGTAAAATTTTTTTTTTCAGTAAAAATTTTTTTTGTCTTACAAAATTTTCTTGGCCAAACAGTCTTATTTTAGATGATGATGTTTAATATGATTTAATTTTTCATTGATGATGATAAAATGGGTACAGCCATAAAACAGCTTAGTTTTGTTTTATCAATTTTGAAAATAGAGATGAATATCACAACTTAAGACAAAGGTGAAATAAATAATAATTTTTTTTTGTGGAACATTAAAATAATTTATTGCCAGATAGGATAGGCATAGTAATAGTGATGAATTATGGAATAGTAGTCTCATGTGTGTTTGGGGAGTTCATTTTGTAAAAAGTCTATGATTTTGGAGGTTGGATTGGATATCTGATCGTTGGAGTTTGGTTGGTTAGATTGCAGTTTTGATGATGAGTGGAGAGTTTTGTCATTGCCTTGAGAATGCTATGTATTTCGTGTAACTTATGAATGATCAAACCCATTCACTGCTCCAACCCAATTTATATGTTGCCTTTATTTTATCATGAAGCAGTTAACAGCAGACCTGCCATGATATCAGCCTATAAGTCTCCAAGAGAGAGAGCACGGCATAGTTTTCCAATCAAGTTTATATGTTATTCTTATTTTATCATGAAGCAGTTAACAGCAGTCCTGCCATGATATCAGCCTATAAGTCTCCAAGAGAGAGAGAGCAAGGTTTCGTTTTTGTAGTCTATAATAAGCAGGGCATTCCTTGATACTTGCCACATAAGACTCCAAGAGAGAGAGCAAGGCATAGTTTATCTATTTTAGCCTCTAAGACTTAATACATCTTTTATTGCAACAGAGTTTGCTTCATTTAATCAAGGGTTGTGGTAGTTAATAGTGATGGAATTGGGATGATATTCTGAGTGCTCGTGATGCATTGTGTGATTATAGTGCTGTGACTGAATTCTTTTATTTATCTCAAGATTGTGAACTGCTAGTCATTCTGTGGACTGTCAATATCTGTCGGATTTCTGGGAGAATGTATAATTTGGGCTATTACAGACAGACATGCACTATATAGATTATTGTTGTGTAGTTCATTAAATAAGGATATTAAAATTTTTTTTTTTTTTGTATTTGTAATGCATAATAAGGTGAAAATCAAATCAGTCAGTTGGTCAGAATAGGTGTCAGACAGGGAGAAGATGTGTGGATTTTTGATGGTCAGGGAAGTACAGATGGGATATACATAGTTTTATAACATGAGTGAACTAAATTATAGTATGGAAGAGGTTATGGAAGAGGAAGGTGCCCCAATACCAGGAATCAGTGATCGTTTTCATACTGAAGAAGAGGATGGGGAGGTTTTCTTAAAAACACAAAAGGAAAGAGAGGAAGTAGAGGAAGATGCCTTTAATGTTAGTAGCAGTAATACGGCCTCAAGTGTGGAAGTAGATGAGGAGTCAGAAGTGGGCCAGGCTCAAATAGCAAAGATGGCACCATCAGACATGGACATGATAATGCAGATGCTCAGAAGTATGAGAGAAGATAGTAAGCAAAGTACGGTCAATCTAGAACAAAAGATGGAGAAAAATATAGAAAGTCTAAGAGAAGATAGTAAGCAAGGGATGGTAAATCTAGAACAAAAGATAGAGAAAAATAATAAAAGTATGGTAAATCTAGAACAAAAGATAGAGAAAAATAATAAAAGTATGGTAAATCTAGAACAAAAGATAGAGAAAAATAATAAAAGTATGGTAAATCTAGAACAAAAGATAGAGAAAAATATAGAAAGTCTAAGAAAAGATAGTAAGCAAAATATAGAAAGTCTAAGAGAAGATAGTAAGCAAAGGATGGAAAATCTAGAACAAAAGATAGGTCAATCTATGGAGAAAAGTATAGAAGGTTTAAGGGTAAATCTAGAGAACTCTATTGACAATAACAACCAAATGATCATCGCTTTGGAAAATAGGATAGAAGGGTCCAATATAGAGTGTAAAAATAGGTTTGTGTCATTAGAGGAGAGGATAGAAGGAGTGTGTAGGTCTATGGAAGTCACCAAACAGGAGGGCTGTCAGGGACTACAGTCATTAAAGGCTCAAGTGGAGCAGTCTATCGAAGAAAATAAGAGAGAAATTCAGTTAGTTAGGAATGAGGTCCATGGTTTGGTCTCCCAATCCATATCAGAATGCATAGAAAAGAATGCCGAAATAACTTCTGCAGGAATTCATATTAGATTAGAGGAGGTGGTAGCCAAAGTGGACTCATATAAGGAAGCCACTTTGGGCTGTATAGATCAAACCCTC